>JAPYZO010004003.1:0-11788 GCA_030522905.1 Torymus flavipes | reverse complement strand
AGTTACCAGTGAGTGCATTATAATTTTTCGATGAGCGCGAGGCTCAGTGCAACAGATGTTTTTTTTCTTATTTAATGATCTATAGATTAGTACGTCATACAAATTCCCCCTTTTTCATCTAACTTAATTAATAATATTTCCCTTAATATTATTGAAAAATTTTTCGAATTAACGATTCTCAGTCTCGCCAAAACGAAATGTAAAACATTGTTTGGAAGTATCACGTGACGTCGTCGTATTTTGATATGCAATATAATCTTATCCTTAATGATTCCTTAAATATTTGTGCACTTTTAATGTATAATTATATCTACATTAGCTATCTATCACTATAATTAATAATAAACAGTGATAAAGATATTCCGTGTACACGATAACAATATTAAACTCAAAAAAATAGCATAAGACTTCTTTTTTTTACAAAGATTTCGAAAAATCATTGGCTCACTCGTGATCACAAACGAAGATATAATACTGATCCGTATAAAATTTGTCTGCCTTACTTTGAAAAAAGTGTATACCCATATCACCGAAGCCCAAAAGAGCGCTTCGCACTTTCTACGATATGTCTGATCGAATTTGCCAACTCGACGCAACATTTGGAAGGATCGATTACCGCGTACCAGGCACCGAAGTACTTTGCTAATGCTTCTAGAATTCTTCTCTGTGAAATTGACTTATTTTACCTCACAATCGACTGACGAGGTCTGTAGAAGGAGACCTCGATGGTCGTTATAAGTTTCGAGATTAGTGATTTATCTGATATTTGTTGGATGTTGCTGTAATTGTGTCTCGTTCGTTGTACGCATCCTACGGCCAGCCGAAGTCAATGCCGGTAAGTTGATAGAAGCGCCGATTGAATGGCCGGTAGAAGTCTCTAAGGCGCTGAGTGGCTACCGGATCGATGACAGGATGACTTCGGCCTTTGTTTTTACCTTCAAGAAGTTATTAAAATTTCCATAAGTTATTGTTACCAAAATTCTAAGTATGAAAAGAGTATTTTTTAGTACGAAAATAACGTTTTACCAAGGCAATGAGGTGTGGCACGTTCCTCCGATTTGAGAAGACACGGGAATCCCTTCGTGGCGTTGAAATAGAAGTGCTTCTCGGAAATCAGTCTTTTCAGTCCAAGAAAGTCCTGGACTCTGGTGATCTCGACCGCGGGATCAGCTATTAGCCGTTCCCCCGAGACGAAAAGAAATTGAGACAGAGGGAAGTAGTTGAGCCAGCGCTCAAGATGTTTCGCGTAGACGCCAATTCTCAGCGGGGCCCAAGTTGTGTCTACGACCTAACGAACGACATTGACAAGAGATTGAATTAGGATTCAATTGAATTGAGTTGATACAATTTCTGTATCTAAACTTAATGACTTTGAAACTATTAGTCTCTAAGTGATTGACATAGATCTACTACCTGAGATCCATTGAGAAAAGCCATATCTTCGAACTTCGGCATTTCAATTCGCTTGCTCTTGACTTGAGTGTAGTCAGATATAGCTCTGGTCACGGGATCTCTCACCACAACGATAAGCTTCGTTCCTGGATCCATGTGCTGCACGCGTCTGGGTGCCTCTGCGGTAACAAAGTACGAGGGTGTCTTCTCCATCGTTATCTGGCCCTCCAATGTTGCTGGCATCCTATGTCTGGATTCATGCATTCCACGTTTAACAATGGTAATTTGGTAAGAATAGGATATCGATACAGATATGGAAGTATCTTACCTATACCAATGGAATCCTTTAGCGTAGTGGTGATCGAAGAAGTGAACCTCCGAACCGGCAGCTCGAATGTCTGGATGCAGTCGCATGAATTCCAATAGGGCTCTCGTGCCACCCTTCTTCACCCCAATGATGAGAGCGCTGGGAAGTTGTCTACTAGCAACCAGTCCTTGTTGGCGTAGAACTTTGTACTTCAGAGGTTCGATGGCATCCTGTATAATAAACAATCATCCTATTATTAAAATTAACAATTCTTATGTGAAGGGTCATCCTTGATGGAAACTAATCTCAATAATAGCTTGATAAACTGTATCCGTTGGGTCATTCAACTACTGAATTGCCGTATGTCGTTTGATAAATATCTCCGCTGTAACATTATCTTCTAGCATACCTTGAGCGTATCGTTGTTGGGCCAGAGCGGCACGAGCTGCACCTTCGTCATCCTTCTCTCTAGATCAGCGACGTCGTCCAGTGGTATCTCCTTGACCTCTCCGTCCCCATAGCTTCTATCCTCGCTCGAAGCGACTGGACCGCTGCTGATCTTGATACGTCGGAAGACGATGCGTCGGGATAGACCGCCAAAGACGCACGAGTTCTCGACAACGACGAAGAGGAGGACGACGAGGAAGCAGGCGACGGCGACAAGCCTCTTCGTGCGGGTGACCGGCGGCGTCGGCAGTTCCATTCTACCACGACCGACGAGCACGACTCGCGCCTTATCATGGTCCAGCTCGGATCAGGCGCTCCCGGGTGCTGGCGATGGAGACCTTTGGATTTGAGTTTCGAGAGATTTAGTGGAAGAGATTAATTGACTTTCTTGAAGTTTGGGTATAGAAGGATCAATAGATTCTTAAAATAATTGGCCAACTTTTTTGGTTTGAATTTAGTTTAATCAGTTTTGTATCTGACTGTTATGATCAAACTACAAAATATTGAACTGACATTAGTATATTTTTCAAATGATTAAAATGTATTTTTTAATAATAGTGAAACCTGAGAATCCTAAAAATAATCCTTGTAATACGATACTAGAATGATGCTAGTCGAAAGTTATTCCTTTCACGCAAATTCTTTTCCAAGTGTACTAATGGGGATATGAAATTCTGTGAAAACATTTACTTTAGGAACACCAGTATGTTTCTAAGTAATTAAAATGAAATTACACTCTCCTACAATGGTAAATCCTCAGAGTCTTAAAAATGATCCTTCTAATGGGACGCATTTGAATAATCGTTCTAATTATATATCTACGTGGCAAACTTCATCAAGAATTCAAAGTAGTCTCGAGTAAATGTTAGTCGGAATTCCAACTTCTGAGAATTCATTCGTTTCGTTTTCACTTGAGAAACTCACGGCACGAAAGCGCAAGTTTGCGACGGAGAGTGAGCCGTATAAGCGCGAGTTCATGAAGATATCATAGTCTCAACTTTTCGCTGCATCGGATTTACGAACTATTTGTTTTATCGCAATACAAATTGACTCAATGCAGACAAGAATTCGAATTTCCGATAGTGTCAGACAAGATATTCAACCAGTATTTTTAATTTAAAAGATTATAACATTCTTCAAGTGTAAAGTATAAAAAATGAGAATGATTTGACATTTTTTACAACCAGTACGTAAAATTTAATTTCGCACGGTTCATAAACCACTGCTATAAAGTGGAAATTTAATTTTACTTGCACAAAAAGCGCATAAAATTAAATTTCACCCCCACTAAAAAGACTCGTCATTCAGTCACTCACCTCTCTTCTCGCATTCCGACCGACTTAAAACTCCAAGAACCGTATAACGACGTTATCGTTACCGTTGCCCCCCTAAACACACGGCACAATCAGCCTCGAGAGACAATTGCGTGCACGAGTACGGCTCTATACACACACGCGCGCGCGAGCTAAGGACGTAGTATGCCGCAGTGTGCCAAGTGTCTTCCGCCGGCGTGCGTCGTCGTCTAATTTACCGGGGGATAAGGACATTGTCGTTCCGTCTCTCTCAGAGCAGTGTGTAACGAGCGCGAGCGCGCGATTAATTAGCCACGCACACACGTGGCCCGGCGATGTTCGCTGCATTCTATTATTTCCCTCCGTGTATCTCAAGCTCGCGGTAAGTAATCGATACTAGAGCGCCGGCTATAATTAGCGGGTGACAGATAGAGAGGGGAGTTTTGGTTTAAAATGCGGCAGAGTAAATAAACAGGTCTCGATGGTTCTCGGTAATGATTTTGCCTGAGATTCTCGGGAGGTTTCGTTTGAGCGAATGTATGTGTGTCTCTGTTGTGCTTTGTTTTCATTACTTTTATGAGCTGTATGCTGGATGAGGCGCTTTTTCATTTACATCGCGAGTGATCGTAAAAAGCCGCGGGGTGATGCGAAACAAGGTACGGTAACGGCAATCTCTCGGTTTTATGATGCTGCGGAAATTGGGTGTTATACGTAGATCGTAGAGTGAGTTGGGTAGAAGTGGAAATGCATATAGCAGAATTCAAATGTAAAATTTATTTATACGGTTGCTCTTTTTCCTTGGAAGCTTCTTTTTAAACGAAATTAGGTATTCTTAGGTATAAAAATTCGTAATGCTTCACAGGATGAATTAATCTTAGTCGGTATTTTCGGGATTGCAAATTCAATCGAAAGCTTAAATCATCACTATCCACCGGGTCAAGTATAGGTACAGTGCAACGAACGTATAAACAACCCGCACCGACGACTCTCATCGCTTATCAATCAACCCGTTGACAACCCACGTGTCCACCCCCATAAAAACTCCACGACAGCCTCGCGCGAACGCCCGACAGGCACGCTATTCACCTATTTACGGTCCATTCACTCTATACCCGGCGTTTGACCACTAGCGCAAGCTTACACCTCCATTCGAACTCTTATCACCCCGTCCTCACCTTAAGCTCGTCATCACACAACCCCTTAACAAAAATTTTAACGAATAAACAAACAAACAACTCACCTCACCTCTTTCAACAGCAGCAGCGAAGCGTCGACTGTAGCCCCGGAGTGGCACACGCGTTGCGGCGCACGTCCTGCGCGCGCGGCGCAGCAGCAGCAGCAGCAGCGTCTCTCCCGTCCGCGTTCCGCGAAATCAATAGCCGCCTGCGCGCGCGCGCGCAGAGGTAGAGGCTCTTCTCGCATGTATGTCTGTGTGTAGCGCCAAACTTTGATTATAAGCGGCCTGCTGGCGCGTGAAATTTTCTTCCGGTGGGGCTGCTATGCTGAGGGGATATGGGTGATGGACTTTGGGGCTCGAGTTGTTGAGGTAGGTCGGCGAAAAGTCGGTATTGGGTAGTGTGTCAGGTATGTGGGGTCGTGGTAATAACAGAGTTTTTGGTATTTTTTTTAAAGTAGTACTCTCTAAATTTGCATCAGTGGAATTCATTGAAAGACAATTATAAGAATATCGAATCAACTGAAATGTTTAGTGGATTCTAAAAATCAACTGAGCTATATCAGTTCATAGAAACACTCATAACTGATTTTCAGTGAATTTTGCTGATTTAAATTTATAGAGTAGGTATGCTGTTGAACAAAACGTATAGTTATGAATCTTTATTGATTGATAATATGTAAACCGTCTTTTTTTTTTTAATTTCCTTGGTATATTGTGAGAATATCAGATTCGATTGTGAATTCTCAATGTACGATCAGTTTTCTCCCTGTTTAAAATTGAATTTTAGTACCTTCTTTAATAATAGTTTAATAGTTTGCAATCAAAGAATAACTGATCAATTATTATCTTGTGGTCCGGCATACTTTAATATAATTAAGTATAACGAAAAATAAAAAATGAAATTTTGAATGAAATGAAAAAGATACATAAATCTACGTAAACAAACTACAACTATAAAAATCATACTGCGCGCATTGAATAGTCATGAAAAACACAATTTAAAATTGAAGTCTGACTATATTCATTCTTTATCTACTTTCTTTAATTTAACAGTAATTCTTGTATAATAAACATACAAATCAGAAAAATAAAATAACACCTTACTTTGACACCCTTTAAATTAATGAGGGTTAATAAAAAATATGGCACACAGTACTGAAGAAAAGAAAGAAAAGTTCAAATCAGTCAAAAGAATTAAATAGTGGATAAAAGAATAATGAAAACCCAGGTTTGACGCTTGGTATTATCCTGTATTCTCATTAGTGATTAAATTACAACGACTTTCGCTTACATTACAGCGGCACCGGAACGGGCTCAGCTCTCCGCGGGACTCTAATACGCTCGCTTTGATCTTCTCTCTTTCTCTCTCTCTCACACACTTTTTCTCTCTACCCTCGACTCGTAGTCGATCGATCGGTCGAGGACGACACCGACGTCCGCGAAAATCGATATACTTAGCCCTCCGGTTCTGTGCATATATGTGTACCTGTATGTGTGTGGGTGTGTGTACGTGTATTTGAATTTGAAAGTATTTGCGTGTGTCGATTCTTCTTTCGTTTATAGAAAAGCACAAGAAGTGAAAAGTCTCGGTCTTTACGCGCGGTGAATGATGAAGCAAAATCGCCTTGTTTCTTTTGTTTATTGGGTCTAGGTAAGCTTGGACCTGCTTTCGAGACGCCAGATCGATGAAGTGACAAAATTTTACTATTACGAAGAGGTTCATAAATTGATGGAATTGTTAAGGATTGTTTATGTGTCTCTAGTAGCACAGGCGAACAGAAATTTAGTTTACAATAGTGTCTTAAATCGTAGCACGTATTTTAGATTCATTGAATCAGAATTTAGATATATATTTATATTATAATTTCTATGGCAATTCTGTGTAATAAAAATCGATTAACATTAAAATTTGAATTGTTCATTAATTTCTGTGCAAAATACCTTTAGTAAATTAACGTCGTTAAATTGAGAAGCTTCATACAATTTAAGAATCACTTTTTACATATTATATGAATAGAAAATGATGAATATTTTTCAACGAAATTGACCAGTACAATTGAATATTTACAAATAAATTTAATAACTTGAAGCTTTCTACGTATTAGGATTAATTACAATTTTCTCCTAAAATATTGATGTAACAATTACAAATATACTATAAATTCTCACTATTACGTAACTGCTAATTGGACGTAATGTTCAAGTCATATATTATTTTTTTTATTTATTTCTGAATCACAAAAAAATAAATAAAAGTACCTTAGGCCCATAATTATTTAATGTTCGTGTACTTGAGTTTATATTTAAAATAATTTATAACTTTCATAAATCTTTGAAACCTCTTAACAGTAAATATACAATTTTTTTTCATTATCACCTAACATAATTATATTTTAAAAATAATTTTACATGGTAATTCTTATAATGCTTGAATTTTTTTCAAATTTTACCCTTTTTTTAATCGAAAAATATCTATGTTAATAATTGTTTACTGTATATTTTTATGTGTTTTTGAATGCGTTTTATATATTTATATTGTTTAATCTGACGTTTTTACTTCTAGTAAATTTTTTTACGTTTCGCTCAAACTTTTTTTTTTATCATCGAGAAAATTCTTATTCACATTATAAAGAAAAATGTTGATTAGTCTTAAAGAATATGAATAGTTGCCCTTTTATCGTAAATAGTTTTAATTATATAATAAACCCTATAATGTTTTTTTTTCCTTTTTTAATAAGGTTTGGATATTGAATGTTTCATTATTTCACGACTCCTTAGTTATCATCGTTACCGAAATGCCAACGAAAATTAAAAAAAATATTTCAAAGGTATGGATATTATCATACTTTATCTGCCGCTAACTATAATCGTCCCAACCAAATGTACAATCCATTCTACCGAAATCTCACGCCAAACGATAAGATACAAACCAATCAAACGTTTGCATACAGGTGGAAAACCTCAAACCCATCATTGATCCTCGGATCAAGGACCGAGGAGTCCAAATATCACTCAGTTCGTTTTACAATCCATCGTCGAGTTCGCGAGAGCGCGCGTCCGAGTCGTTTTGAACGACGTATCGTGGCGCCCGCGAGGCTTATAAGAAGCGAGAGAGAGTGTGTATGTACGTACGTGTGAGGGAGAGTTTCAGTCATCGCGTGCATTCGTACACGGTGACGAGTCCATGGGGTCGGTATTTACACCTACGAGAGGTGATTGGGCGATGGACATTGAATGGTTTTGCTGTCGATTTGAACTTGCTTGGCTTGGAGATACTTACTGGTACCAGTCAAAATTTACATTTCATATAACAAAACAAAATAAGAATGTAAAAAGTCATCATTTTTATTTCTTATTAGAACTTATATTAATTGATGTTGTTCAATTCAATTGTTTGGGATAGATATCGAATTCGCATTCTTTTTTAAAGTATGTCTTACAAAAAAAACTTAATAA
This sequence comes from Torymus flavipes, assembly GCA_030522905.1. Lineage (NCBI taxonomy): Eukaryota > Metazoa > Arthropoda > Insecta > Hymenoptera > Torymidae > Torymus > Torymus flavipes. Next base: position 3,717 of record JAPYZO010004003.1, on the reverse strand, counting down.
GACAACGATTTTAATCTTTGGATAGATCAGTCAAGTCTTCTGAGATAAGTTAATAGAAGAAACCTACAAAGTTATAATTGTAATATCAAAAAATTTTCAGTACTGGTTTTCACGGAAACCATAAAATCGATCAAAAGTTCATAAAGATATTTTTCTACCATTCGTACACATGTACCAGCAAAATTAAATTCAATTTCAACAGCAATAAAACGAATGAAAATTACAGCTCACATTTTTCAACAGCACATATTCATCAGAACAATGATCAAACCAACACCTCAATGTCCACGGCCCAATAGACCAAATACAAAATATCACTTAATATCTCTCCCAGGATTCGCGTCGTCGGTTGGCACCCACGTAATAAGTTGGCGCCTAACGACACTGACTATCATCATCATCATCATCATCATCATCAGAATAGTCGCGAGACACGAGCGCGCACCCACACACGTGTATCAAGAATCCTCTGAAAAGTGTCCCTTTTAGATGTACTTCCAGAAGATGATCCAGTAGGAGATGTTGAGACAGGCGAACAGCATAGGAAAGAGGAATCGCGAGGTGCGGTCGATCTGCAAGGCGTGGATCTTTGACCTCTGGGTCTTGTTCAGCTTCGCAGGTGTCGCGGGCTGTGCCGGTGGCGCCGGCGGTGGTGGTGGTGGCGGCGGTTGCGGTAGTGGAGGTGGTGGTACCACAATTGGCGGAGGTGGGCCCTTTTGCAGGGTTGGTGGACCCGTGAGGATCATCGCGTTTTCCTGGATGCAGCAGCGGTCGCTGCACGTGCGCCTCACTGTAGCCGTGGCGCTGCGTCGACCACCGGCACTGCGCTGCGTTATCTCCAGGAATCGGTCGGGCGAGCGGCCGACCGGATCCTAGGAAGCATAGACAGGAAGGTTTTATTTGGGTTGACTGGGGATTGGAGTGAGAAGAGGGATTCTCATAGCTCAAAGCGGTTGTTGTGGGTTATAGTGTTACTAGCAATAATCGTACGTGAGGGAAGTGAAGATAGAAGTGAAGCTGGATAGTAGTACCATTATCCGTATTGAGAGCAATTATTAGGCAAGTATTTTGATTTGTGAGTGGATGGAGTGTATTCTAATGGACCAGGTGGTAACCATCCATATAATCATCTTATGTTTTAGCAATTAGCTATTGCCTGAGTTGAACATTTAAGTGGGACCTATACGTCATTTCTAGATCTTCTCTATCTATATATCTATCTATCTATTTGGTTAGATGATAGTACTCGATGAGAAAACTAGATCTCTGACGCAAAGTTTAATAGATTATTTAGGAAACACGAGATGATTATTTAGGCAGTTGTACACTGTTCCTACTCGAGAACTAGCTGGTTTATCACCTTAGTGGATCTTACTACTTCTAGACCAAATATTCAATTGAGTGTTCTAACTACTCATTACTAGATAGATTTTAGTATCATGATTGATTTAATATTAGTACTTCCCAATAAGATTTACCGCATGTAAATTGCTAAGATGTATTCTAGTTTCATGAAGTATAGTTACGGCAATTCTAGTTTGAACATCCAACCTAATAAAGTCTAAGTGCAATTGACCAATGAAGGGAACCGAAGTGATGTGCGATTGACGTAATCCTAAGAAACTACGTCAGCGAAGAATAAAAAATGATAGATTTTGAATAATATTCTAATACCCATAAAGACTCCGGCTGCGACTGGTTGTCAACCAACTGACATTGTCGACAAACAAGAGACTAAAAAGGGCCAAAAACAGAGGAAACAAATCGTAAAACAGACTATCATATACTTCTATAGCGTGTTTATCTCAGCAGCGCAGAGAAGACATCTGCAGTTCCGCAAAATTATCACCGAGAAAAAAAGAACCAAAATGATACACTAACATTTCCTACCTTGCTGGTGATGTCGAAGATCTTGTCCATCTTCTCGGGCGTGGGATTAGGCGCGGGCGGAGGCGCCGGCGGTGGTCCCCCCGCTGGTTTTGGGGGATCGCTCGACTCGCCGATCACCAGAACAATGTTCACTAGGCAGTACTCCATCAGTGCCATGAACACGAACACCGTGCATAGGGACATGAACGCGTCCACGGCTTTTAGATAGGAGACCGGCGGTAACGTGGCTTGACTCTTCGCGTGCTGAGTGGAGAGGGTTAGGAGCGAGGTGACGCCCAGTGTCACGCGGGCTGGCGCAGCTTCCGGTTTGATCCAGAACGAGACCCACTGTTGAATTTATTAAAATCATTCGATAAATCGATTAATTGGATGAGGTTTGGTAGGAAATTAAAAGAATTTTTTTACTCTTAGAATAATTTACTTTTTGCAAGGATTGAATAAAAATGAATTCTCACTTGCACTACTGTCACGTAATGATGTAAAACTACACATAAAAATAAGTTACAAATATTTTTTAAGTATGGCACTCGTGCAGTTGCTCGAATAATATTGAACAATTGAAGTTGACCCTATTTTTATTATTAATATACAGTTTTAAAACATAAAATTAGGTCATTACTGAAACTTACCGACATTATTACAATCAGGCAAGTTGGTACATAAGTATGAAACAGGTAGTAACCGAGACGTCGCTTGAGCACGAATATAACCTCCAAGCAGGTGAAATTACCTGCATACAAAAAAGTTACAATATTTTTTTTCAAATAGTCTTTTTACCTAAAAAAGTTTATGATCGAATATGAACATGGACGTTGGGATTATTTATGATCATAATGCTTTTGAGCGTTGTTTACTCGATATCAAGTAAAATAATTGACGTCACGCATTTACTATCTATAAAATTAACACACCGCTCGGATCGCCCCGTACCGCAATCTCTCGAAATCCACAACCGCTTTCATTAAATTTATTTTTCGATAACTCAACCAAGCTCGTCCTCCACCCCCAGTCCATTTTATTTGCTCAACCATCAAAAAACCCTCTTTTTTCGACTTCACATATATGCAACACAACGAGATCGTCCGGGACGTGAATGAAAGGGCAGATCACTTCATCAAAGTCAGAGCGATAGTAATGAGCTCGGGGTGGCTGCAAGACGATTCGCACAAAGACAGAGACGCGCCGGTTCCGAATAATCACCGCAAAAGCTTCGAGACACTAAAAATACTCCGCGCGAGCGTAAAATTAACGAACAGAAGCTGCAGCGGTGGGGCAAAGGAGTAGTCTCATCAATTAGCGGATTCGCCGTTGCACACAAAGGGCGCGAAAATATATCAGGGGGAGAGAGCAAGCATGACTTGATGTGATGTGCATTGACAGAGGGATTGACGTACCGGTGGAGTAGACCTGCGTGCAGTCGGCCGTGTAATTCTTGACGAGCTGCAATTGGGGCAGTTCGATGTTCTCGTCGACGACAAGGGGCACATCCGGGTCCCACTGGAAGATCATCTCGTCCGTGGTGTGCGACACTGTTGACCGAGTTTTTTCATCCATTACCCCCACACACATACAGGCTGTTCCAACGGCTCGGTCGATTTAACCGCGAGCCGAACAGCAGAGAGAAACTCTCTACCACCCTCGCGTTTTTTTTTGTTCGTGCCAGCTCAAAGGGAAATGGCGCCCGCGTGAAACAAACCACAAAGGCTCTCTCCGGGTGAGTGTAGGTGAAACGCGAAAAGTGGAAAATCGAGGCTACGCGCAAGCAAACAAACATGAGAGCGAGCGGTGATGTTTAAATAACGTGAGGAGGAGGATAGGAGGGTTTAA
>JAPYZO010004002.1:0-16141 GCA_030522905.1 Torymus flavipes | reverse complement strand
TAGTATAAATAGACAATATTTACTTGCTGCGCAAGCAAAAACATATTACACATACTGTTTCCTTAAATAACCTTTAGGTTATTTATAAAATATACATTTTAAGGAAGTGGTTAGCGATTCAAATGAAAATCATTATATGTGCGTTATTTATTACAGCTATAAGAGATTTATCGAACCTCAAAATGGTATCTCTTTTCAAGCCTTAATTGACATCCCATTTCAATTCAAATTTCATTGCTTTTTACGTAACACTTGTATTATAAACGATAATTAACCTATTTTCGCATACACTTCGTATACATTATATACCTTTAAAAGTATGAAATTCAAATCACGCGCGTAAAAAGAAGCCTCCCTATTAATATTAATCGAAGCACTTGCGATTGTAAAGACAGGTCCGATAAAATACAATACTGTAATCCAATCTCTCTACGAACTTCATGTTTTTTTAACACGTCCCCTCCTATATAATGGCTCTTCGTAAAAACTCAATTTGCATGAAAAAAGCTAATGCATAGCTCCGCGCGAGAAGGTGTGTGCGTGCGCCGCGCCGCACAATATAAACAGTCTGGGCCTTCTTCATCGCTCTTATAGCCTCATGCGTCCCTCTCTTTTTTTCACTTGATTGAACTGAATGGATGAATGGAGTCATATGCGATATTCGAAGAAAACGGCTCTTGGGATTCTAATAATATAATATCCTTTTTTTTAAATAAATTTCCCTTGAATTGCATGAAGAGTATACAGCTGGCTTAATATATTCACTCTAGTTTTAATTAACGTAACCGGCGAGTTAAAATTTTCAATTTCACCACGCGCCAGTGACACACGCGCGCACACATCACGATTCCCGTCCAAAACACTGCGCATGAGATTTAATGAGAGATGTAACGATAAACTGTGTGGCGCATTCATTACGCTCGAATCCGCAAACAGTGCGCACCGTTATTCATTAAAATTAGCGTAAACCGAACGACCGCGTTTGCATTTTCGTTTATAGGTATACACACAAAAGTATTTACCCCGAAAACGCGTGTTTACGGAGTTTAAAAAGCACTTACCGAAACAAAGACTTATGAAGCGTATACATACATGCCCTCCCCTGACAATAGAGAAGCCACAACTCGTGCGCACGCGCGTAAACAAACAATGCCAAAGCAGCAGCGGCGAATTTGTTCCCGTTAAAGGTCTCGTCGCTGCGTAGTTGACGTCATTGTCTTTTTAATAATGAGGCACTGAGCGTGCGTGAGGTGAAATGGTGTATGATGATGAATTTAGGGTGGTGAATGGTTCTGACGCGAGTATGATGGGTAAGTTAGAAGGCCTGAGTGTATTTTAAAACAAAATTGGGAACTGTGAACTTCTCAGATATTTTGGATGGTTCGGTTCTCCTGGGTGTTTAAAATTCCATTATACTTCGTACCTTTTAATGAGGATCGTCGTGAAATTAGTAATTCGTTTGCGTCAGAGTTAAAGAATTAATAATTTCTTCTGTGATATCAAATATAAAATATTTAGTGAAATTCATTATTATAAAATTACAAGTTTAAAATAAGAACAATTCTAAAACATAGATTGGTTCCATTCAATTCTTCCATATAAATCTGTCGAAATAACCCATCTAATTACCATTACAACTAAACGTGTCACACCACACCCTCAAAATTGAATTCCCCACAGCCATTCTTCACCTCCAAGTATCCAAAACATTCTCCTTAGAACACGTACATTAAGGATAACAACGGCGCGTTTGACACTAGGTCCCTATACACCGCAGCCTCCAATTTCGTTCTCTCCGCCGGGCTACACTTATATATATTTTTTTTTGTCATAAAGTCCCAGCTGCATGCCGCGAATACCGGCGACGCGTCTCCCTGCGCCGCAAAAATATTTCTCTCTCTCTCTTTCCCCCCGGAATCGATGCGCGCGCGACTCCCTCGAGATAGAGGAGAGGAGGAGAGCAGTTTTCAAGGGTGCGACAAGGTTGCTGCGACGACGACATCACGCGTATCGATCGCGTCCTGGCGCCCGATTGGAAATATTAATTATTTGGGGGGAGAGATGTATTGGAGGACACATCATTTGCGTTATTTTTTCGGGATGATTATAATGTAGATGTGGGGGTTGATGCGGTGAGGGGCAGGGAAGATGAAACGCGGGGAGGTAATGAAGTTTGAGGAGCGATGTGTATAGATATATTGGTATTGCGAATTGTTCTGTTTGATATTTCTGTTTGATTGGTCGGGGTGGAAGAGGCCAATATGGTTAAGAGTGTAATGAAGAATATAATGGTAGATATTGAAAGTTAATTCTGTAAAAGTAAGCAATTTAGATCGCTTGATGTTTTGTTGCAAATATATATGAGCAATCTTATTTCAAGTTTATTTTGTACGAAATTGGAACACGAAAATATTTTATAAACAACTTTATGCTTGTTGAACAAGCTTTTGTTGTTTTTCATATGATTGGACATTTATTTATTATTTTCAATATCTAATGGATTTAATTCTTTATAAATGTATAAGAAAACTCGAAGTATTTACTAACTAAAATTTTAGTTGTAAAGCGGCATAATAACACTTTTCCTCGTTACTTCACGAAGATGGTTTTCAAACTCTATATCAAAACACATTTTCCCAAAAAACTAACCCAAACATGTACCGAAACCTCCGAACCTCCACGGCGAGTCGATAAAACAGAGCCCTCAGCCCATCTCTCTCTCCCTCTCTCCGCAAAACGCATCTCTCGCATACACACACACACACACTCCTCGTGTCTCGCGTGTGCGTGCATGTGCGTTCGTGCCGGGGCCGTCGAGAAAAGGAGGAGAGACATTCTTGTCCTTGAATCGGCCAATGCGCACCTTATTTAAAGAGTACGGGTGTCGTATTACCCCGCGAAAAGGTAAAAATAAAGAGGCACGCAGCAGCAGCAGCCGGTCTAATCGCGCCGCTACGAAAGTGCGCATCACGCGATGAAGCAGCAGCAGCAGCACCGGCATGGTTTCTTACGATGTGGAAAATTAATTTTCACCCGTATATGGATATTCTACGTCGAAGTGTTGGGCATTTACCAAGCTCAAGTTTTTCCGTATTTAAAAGTTGCGAATAAATTCTTGTGGTCGTGTGGATGTATGTTTTTAACGTGCTGCGAATATGGGTGAACTATTTTGGTATAGCGTTTATTCGAGTTGTTGGATTTTTGTCGTGACATAGCTATTAAGAACGGCAATGGTTCTCTCCCCCTTCAAGGCGAGGTGCGCGTTTTTTAAGAGCTCCGACGTTTATATGCCCCCAAGACATCTTTATGATTCTCGCGTTTATGTGGGTTACGCGCGCGGCTACGGGGGGGAAGGAGATTTAATTCGCGAATAAACAAAATTGACGCTCAAGGCTGCGCGCGGCAGCTTCTTAAACTATTCTTATACTTTTACAACGAATAGCTTCGGCCTACGAGATTAAATTTAATCGCCAGACCTCGGGTACACAACCCTTAGCGCCCGCGTATACACTTATACCGCGCTCGGCGCGGAAAAAAAAGTGCGAGCAATTATGCAAATAATGAGACCGGAGCGCGCGGTGAAAAGTATTTTTTCCCACATTATTATCGTTATTATTATTATTATTCGTCGGGGAAATTTCGCGCTTTATATTGCGCGCGTTACATTATACACGGGCTGCACTAAATTTCGCTCGCGAGCCCGTAAATGTTTTCTCGCTCCGCTCGTTTTCGACCTGTGTTCCCTATACGTGTGCTCTCTCTCATTCGTATATATACGCGGGGATGCCGATATTTTACGTGTAATATTGGCAGGTTTTATTATTATTGTCGTGGAGAGAATAAGAAGTTTCTCGTAAATAAAATTCTGTGGAAGGTCAGGGAGGAAAGCCGCGTGTAGTGCGTATAATAAATGCAGTAGGTATATCTGGAATTATCGAATTCACGGTGCTTTAAACGCCGAGACTTTTATGGCGCGCCGAGAGAGACTTCTCATGTTATAGGACGATGATAAAAATAATCTCGGAAACATTGTATGCGTCGCGCGCTGCTGACCTCTTGCTCGGCAATAAGTGAAAGTGCCAAAAACAGCTGTTTAAATTTATACAAATTCAGCCCCTTTTTTCTCTCTCTCTCTCTCTTCTCGCCGCTGAGGCTTTTGAGAAAGTCAAACCGGAAAATTGAAATGGAGCCAAAGCTCTAAATTGCACCGAGTTGTAAAAATAATGCGGCGCAGCTTTAGCTATAAGTATATACCGCAGCCAGGAATTCGTATATGAAATTTCACTTATTATAAAATCGTTCTTTGAACAAATATACAATCTTAAATAACATTTATCTATCTATTTACTCATCTTAGCAGTATTATCAAAAACGCATTCCATTCCGAGCTCTAAAAACTCCACTAAAAACCTTTTTCTGCAGTTTTTTCTCGCACTCAATCGAATTTTTGGAATTCACGCAATCTAAGCATTTTCTATCCGACCTCACGCACATTCTACGCACACTCTCGCATCACAATTCGACCGTTTCCTCACGCCTATCTCTTTCCTCCCCAAAACCTCTCTCCCTATAGCTCCTTACAAACAAAAGCCATAAACCACCCCCTCCCTCCCCAATTAATCACCGCACCTCACCTCGCGTAAAACCCCTCCCACCTCGAAAACGCATCGCATGTACATACGCAGATAAAGGTGTATATAGGTACTCACGACAAAAGGTATCCGACGAAAGCTCGCTCTTGCTCTCTTCTCTTCTCCTCACTCGTCCGTCCACAAAAATCCTCTCCTCTGCGCCGGGGGGGCCGCCTCTGCCTCTCTTTCTGCACTGTGCACGCGCCGGGAGCCTGCCTGCGGGCGAAACTACAATGCAGATGTAGGTAGGTGGTACCGCCGAATCTACTCGTTTATTATATTATAAGCACCACTGATGTGTATGTGTATAATCGTATAAAAGTCGCGCGAACGCGACCGGCTGTGCGGTTTTTTCTGTATATACCTACTTCTGTGTGTGAGTGGGAAGTGGGGGATATTTTTCGTTCGAATTATCGACGCTCGGTTTGCTCTCACGGCAAGATCTGAAGGCCGCGAGGTCCCCGCGAAACATGTGTTCGCGATAACACATCAGGCACACACCTTACTTATATAGCATCATCGGCCGTCGGTCTCTCGTCAAAACTACACTCGTCAGCCTACCGTAACGTAAATAAACTCTCCTATGCGTATGTATATATACGAATGTACACACACCGGCTCTCCGAGGGCATCACACACTCACACACACGTACGGCACTTGGCGCCGGCGGCGAGGAGCAGGTACCTATATATTATACTCTACAACACAATGCTTATGCGCGCCTCATCCTTTCTCGAAAGCTACGCGGCAAAAATCTCTCTCTCTCCCCTTGCTATATCCCCCAAGGCCACGGGAAGAGGCATTCCTTCGCGCTCTATCTCGCTCTCTCTCTCGCGAAAACCGCCGGGAGCGTCGTCGCGGGGGTGGCGCCGCAGCTGCCGCCGCCGCCGCCGACGCTCTCGATATTCACGCGCAGGGGACAATATCTCCACACACACACGTATTACGTACGCACTACTTATATGATAACAAAAAAAACCACACAGCCGGTTGACAGTGATAATATATCCTTCTGTATATGCGATTATATATATACCACGTACGGTAGCGTTTTCTGCGTCGGCGAGAGCGTTACTACTCTGCAGCCAGTATATATATGTGTATATATGTATAAATGCGTGTATTCGTATATATATATAGACGCGCGCGCGCGATCCTCCCACGGCGGCGTGTCGAGCGTGACTGAGGAGCAGCGCGCGAGCGGCAGTAGTAGCTGCCTGCCGGCAGCAGCGCAGCGCTCTCTCTCTCTCCCTCCGGGACGGAGAAAGAGAGGAAGGAGGTACAGGCGGTGGTGGTATATAGCGTGCTCCGCCGCCGCCGCCGCGGTCTCGAAATATCTTGGAGCGCGAACGGGGTTGTTGCTTCACTCTCTCGACGAGCCCGGAGAGCTGGTAATGCTGCTGCTGCTGCTGCTGCTGCGCGGGTGGAGAGAAAAGAGGTGATGGTGTTTTTTGGGAGAGATGTGGAGAGGTGTTGTGCTCTGACGTAATGGGGACGTGTGGTTGTTGTAATGTATTTGGAGAGTTTTCTACCAGAACCGATTTGTTTCAATTTTTCGAATTTTGAGAGAATTTTTAGAAAAAAGGTTCTTTTTTGAAGTTTAAAAAACTGTGATGTTGAAAGACGAAGAAATCAATTTTTTTTTAGGAAATTCCAGTAAATATCTGGTTTTGAAAAAACTTTCCTCGGTTACGGTGTAAACACATAAAGCTCTGATTCAAATTGAAACTGTTTCCTTGAGAAATATATAAATATTTAATTGTTATACATTTGATATAAATTTGTTATAAATTTGTAATCATTATTACGAATTGTACATTAATTTCTATTTAAGTATTTTAATTTGTTTTTAAATTCAAATTAAAATTTTTTAACTTTATAAAAATGTCTATTTTTAATAAACTTCATTTTTCTAACTAATTAATATGAGAATTTTACTAAAAGATTAAATTTTTGTATAATCTATTCCTTAAAAATTGATTTTACTAAAATGGTTTACAAGTGTATTATTATTACAACATTAAATGTGACTCAATCTTTGAATAGGCTGCTATGACTCACCTGCAGAAAGTAAGTTTTTAGAACACACTTATAAAAGTAATCCAAAAATGCTTAACTTATTCACACTTAAAAATATTATTTCTCTATAATTGAGCTATCTTACAAGTTAAATGCAATTTTAGACATTTTTGAAGTGGATAAATCTGAAGAATTAAGAGACTCTCAAGATAGGTAGCCGGCGACTTCTTAAAATATCTGGGATGAAAGTAGAAAATTTTTGAGCTTAACTCCGAAATGAACGAAGAAATAACTTCTAGTAAACACGCATTTGAAACAATGGGTACACCATAGCTATCTACACGCATTATTTTTACTCGATTTACGATGAATGCCATAGAATTCCGGAAACGTTCAGGAATAATCTACTGAAATATATATCACGCTCTTAGGCGGAAGAAATGGGAGAGTGGGAGGAAAATTTCGAAGAAATTCTCGAGGAAATTTCCGCTCCGCAGAGACGCGCATTTATTTTTATAATTCACGTTCAAATAGAACTGTTATGATTTAAAAAAAAAGTTGTAATTTATTATTTTTTGTTTTTAATAATTGTCTTAAGGTAATATATTTATTTTTCATTATATTATAGTAGAATACAATTATAAATTTGAATTTCAGCTATGAGAAAAGTAGGTACTATTGTATAAGTTTTTACTTGGACATGAAATGTCTTACCATGTTTGTCATGTATCTACTTTTATGTAGTTAGCATAGCGCCTATGAATTGCTGTATATATTTATAGATCATTTTAATTAACTTTTGCGTAAAACATTTGAAATTTTCTCATCCCATAAAATTTAAATAAGTACTTAACCATACGTATTATATACTTATTATACTTATCAAAACTCAAAAACATTGTACAAAAGTAACAAATAAATATATTCAGACCCTATAAACTTTTAGACATACCACGCTTCCATTAACTCGGAAACCACAGCATCATATATACCAACTTGCGACTCGCAACTTCAATCAAACTACAAAGCCAGAATTTTCCACTTTCATCCATCCACACACGCCGCCTCGTCCAAAAAAAGTAAGTATATACAGAAAAAGGGACGGCGGCATGAGCCGCTCGGAGCTTCACGAGCTCGTAAAACCGCGCGGCTTGTTTTCCAGGTACCGGCCGTGGCAAAAGTACGCGGCCATTGTGGCCTCCACCTCGCGCCTCGCAGCGCGCACTTTTGCGCTCGTAGGTTTTGCGAAGTGTATGTAGGTAAGTATAAAGAGCGAGGGAGAGAAAAGACATGAGGCCGGGCCGGCCTTTACGAGCGGGCGACGTGACGGCGAGAGAGTGCGGCTCTGATGCGTATGTAGCTTCGCGGTGCGAAGATTTTGGTTTTTAATTTTCTATTTTACAAGAACTTTAATACGCGAAAAGAATTTTATGGTAAAGTTTAATATTAGTAATTTAATATGTATGAGCAATATTATAAATGGAAATATTGAATTATAAGGATGTACTTTTTGTTTAATGGAATTGTATAACTTTAGTTCAAAAGAATAAACTATTTCATATTAAAAAAATATAATTTTAACGTTTCAAAAAGCTAAACTATCTTTGTATTTTTACAACTTTGAGTACTAAAAGTCTAATACTTACCCACGAATGCGTCGTAATAGATAATGCGAGGCAGGTAGTTGCATTTTTAAATACTCATAGATGGATCGTTAAATTAAAAACTATTACCTACACAATTTTTCAAAAATATTACCTTTGGTGTTAAAAATATTTGTCCTTGAACCTCTGATCAATCCGATAAAGAAAATAAAACTGAACGAAATCAAGAAAAGTACGACGAACGAAAGTAAAAAAGAGTCATGAAGATATATATGAGAATAGTCTGAATAAGTAAGAAAAGAAAAATGATTCTATAGAGAGAAAAAGTTTGGAAAACAAAAAGACGTAAAAAAACAAAGTGCATTAAAGAAAAGAGCAGCGCGAGGAGAAAAAGAACTAGAAAAAGAGCATTTCTCTCGCGTATCTCTTGAAAGTTTGCAAGATTACAAGTTCATATAACTTTATTATCTTATTTCCTTCTAAAATTTGGAATATCATTACGGAATATCATAACGGAGGAAAAGGTAGTATGATTTTTCGGTTTTCAACTAATAAAAATTTTAATTTTAAATATAGATCTGTGCAAAATGTAATAAATAGGTAGTGACCTTCTTTTTAGTAGTATGCGAGGGGGTAACAAGATTTGAAACAACAGATTAGCATTCAATATTTACTTTTTTTATTTTATTTTTTTTTGATAAATGTTGATAAATTTATACAAATGTCTATTCATCTATGAAGATTCAAGACAAACAACATTGTTCTCTTGAATAATAATTCGTTTTTACACTTCATATTACCTTTGTAATACATCATAATCTGTATAATTTTTACATTATATTTATATTAATTTATGAAATGTCAAAAGAAAAACAATAGTACATATCACATCATTTAAAAACTTAAGGAAATTACAATATATATTTTAACTTAAAAACAAATAAAAATACACAAGGTGTTACGTTAAATTGAGTTTACAACTTATATAACTCGAAACAACTTTAAATAAATATCAGTGACAGATAATTACAAATAAATTCTATTACAGTTAATTAGATTTTAAACAAAACAAAATAAAGTAGCAAAGGAAATCAACACAGTCGTTGATCTCTTTAAGGAGGTGTAAAATTACAACTCCAATGGCGATATATACAGAAATTTCAAGCAATTATTTCACAAATCTCTATATTTTAATTATTATATTATAACAAAATAATAATTTAAATAATTGCTTAAAAATCTCCTAAAATTATAAATCATCTAAACAATGACTTATAAGTTATAGTAAACAGTAAAATAATGCAGACAAGAAATATACAGTATGTCTGTGTATAGTAAATATTACTAACAAAAATACTCTGTTCAGTCAACGAAAATAGACTTTTGCACTCCCTTAAACGATTTTTGAATTCCTATTTTATCAACATATCATTTGCAAATAACCAATGATTTTACAGACGCAATATTGAATTCTCATTAAAGAATATCAGTTACATCAAGAATTTATTCAATAACTTTAGTCTTTTAGAATACAAAAGGAATGTGAATATTACTGAGTCAATTCAGTTTCGACTTCGAAATGAATTTACCGTCAGAACTGAAGTTATAACGTACTAAAATTACAGCATCTAGGTATAATACTGCTTTCTCATGTTACCCCTATAGTTGAAAGTAAAGGTAAGTAACGAACAACGGCTAACTTTCAACTATCAAAGAGCTTATTCAAAGTTAGCCCGATATATCATCTCGGTAATTTCCACACGTTCCAAAAGAAATTCGCAAATGACATGTCACTCGACTCTACCAATACCATAAAAAAAAAGAAAGACCGTATGGAAGACATACGCCTTCTTTTCCAACAGTACGCGGAAAGTGTCGATAAAGTAGAATCACATCTCGTTCTCCCTTTCTCAGCCCTCGTCTCTTCCTCATTTGCCTTCATGAAACTCCTATTAAGTGAAACGAATTTAACTGAGGGCTTGCTTCTCGTCTGACGGAATGTCTTCGATGGCCACGTTCTCGTCTCCGACGATGACCTTGAACCGCTCGGTGGGCTTGGGCCGCATTAGTATGAACGGCAGTTCGGCAGAGAGCTCACCTCCCAGTGCGCCGAGGTACAGCTTCACTTTAACCGCGTAAGAAACGACGATGCCGAAGGTGTCGCGCACGTCGGGTGAGGTGAGGAGCGTGCTGGAGGCTAGCTGGCCAGCATCGTCCTTCAGCTGTCCGTCCAGGGCGACACCACGGCGCTGACGATTACCTTCGAGCTGGGGCTGCAAGCAGAGGACTTTCTGAAGAGTCGAGCCCGGATTGATGGGACAGCCGTCCTGGGTTTCGACGGCGTCGATGACGGTGCGGAACTGGCCGTTCTGGAAGATGACGACGTCGATGCCCTGCTGCACGAGAGCCTTGATCTTCTTGACGATCTTGTTGCTATTGTTGCGCACGCAGACGTTCACGGCGATGCGCTCGCCGTGGTGGTAGAGCTGCTTGTCCAGCGTCACCTCCAGCTCCAGTTCACCAGGGCTCAATAGGAAATCCTTGCGGACGACAGTGCATGGTTGACGGCCCTGCTTGGTCGGCGCGTACTGAATCTTGCGGATTCCCATGGCGACGGTGCTGCGCTTGTGGGTCACGTCTGTCTCCGTCTCGCCGGCGTACACCTTGACAACGTAGCTAACACCGCAGGGCTCACCAGTGTCATCTGGTCCGGGTTGCAGGGTGACACTGGACGGCGCGCTCTGGGGGAATTCGAAGGTGAACGGAATGGCATTTGAGCCGAGCTTTCTCATTAATCTCTCCTGCAGCTTGGTCAGATTATGTTCCATCTTCTTGGTACGGGGATAGAGCTGCTCGGAGACTAAATACAGCTCCTTCTGGAAGTTCAGCCCCATCACCTCGTCCACTTCGCGTCCGTATCGAAAGCTGCAGATCAGCTGGACCCATACCTTTCTCTGTGTGTCTATATAACCTGGATCCAGTAATATAACTCCATCGATCGGCTCGACACCAGAAAGGTAATCTATGAAGTCGCGCTTGCCCAGGTAGACGGCGATCTTGCCGTTGGGCGAGCACTTCTTGAATACCTTGAAGTTCACCACCATGTTGACGACTATAGTAGAACTTGTGCACGATCCGGTGTCTCTCGCTCTCTCGGCGACTGCGTTGCGCGCGCGGCAACAGCCAGCTTTTATACTAGCGCCAGCTAGCCGTGACGCAGATGCGTCCTCGCGGGGCTTCCGCGCGCCCCGTAATCCTGTTTACCCGGATGAACGAGGACGTGCGGGTTTCCACGCGCGCCCCGCGCTCGTCGCTCTCGTTTCACTCCCAACTGACCTTTCCCTTGCCGCGAGACTTTGAACTTGCGCGCTGTCGCATATCCACGCGGTGTGCATGGGATATCCCTGTAATGGTTGAAGAATGTTAGCGTGGGATAAAAATGGTTGCGCGGAGCTTTGTTGTTTACGGGAAGTGCTTAGGTGAAACGCGGCTTTCGGGATTTTGGGAAGGGAGCCTGAACAGCGGTTAATGGGATTAGGTGTTTTGCAACGTACCGGTTTACTTAGACTAATGCTCTTACTTGTTCATTCATTTTCCAAACGGAAACAGCCGTTTTCGCGTTGTTGTTTTCGCTAGCGAGCTTTAGTCTCGAGGATGTATAATAGCGGTGAGGTTGGTGGGTATTGGATTTTAATTGGAAGGTCGAGATGAATATTGAATTAGGCAATTATAATAGATTATACGGTAGATCGTGCAGTTGACTATGTTTTTAACGATTATTATTAAACAAACCTGTAAATTACTTGGCCATTTGAAAGTGTATTTTTTATTTCGATAGCGATGTAACGAAAATTTATTTAGAATCAATTTTATTTTTTGTAGCAGCCTCCACCACGTCTAATAGGTCTTTCAAGTTTTCGACATCTTCTTCTTTAATATCAAAATCTTTTATCTGAAAAATTAGATTCATCTCTTTACTTTTCATATTAATTTGTTAGCTCAAAATTGATTGTAATTTATGTTTTTGTATTACCATTTGAATGTAACTTTGAACGTCGATCAGCAATTGAATGCGAATTTTTTCGTCATCGCTAGTTCCTTGATTTTCGGAAGTTGATACACCAGCAGATTTATCTCTAATCTTCTTTAACCTCCTTAAACTTTCTTCCGTTTTCTGGACAGAAGTCAATACGTCCTTCACAGAAGACATGTATCTGTACGAAAATAACATATGTAGTATGAATAAAGGTACACAAGCTGACTAGTAAACATCAATATTTAGATCTACTTTCCCATTAATTATAAAATAAAAAATATGTAACGAAAATTGTATTTTGATGCAAAATACTCAACTTAATTCTTCAAAATTTCGCCGTACTCCTATTCAAAATATAAACTAAGCATTGTTTGTTTAATTCCTACCTAGTCTGACCTTATAATTTCTCCTGTAATAATGCTTTTTTACATAATTGCATCAAGTTACAACCTTGTAAAGTTTCCCTAACATACGTTCACATTTATGACGTATACCCTCAAAAAACTAAGAGCATTAAAAAGTTACATAAGTGATTTGATTACTCAAACTTCACCCTCAACAACTAAAGAATAAAAAGGAAAAAAACAAAGCCAGCTTCGCCGCTCCGAACGCGCAAAAACAGCCGCAATAGATCGGCGCGAAAATATCGCGTGTCGCCTCGCTTCTTTCATCGGCTTAGAGAGAAAACGAGTAACAACAACGAGAGAGAGCACACACAAGAAAGAATCTTCTTCGCGGTATACTATAATACACTCACTGCTGCGTCAAGGACGTGAGCGCGAGCACGAGCCATCTGCGCACGGTCTCGGGAATGACGGCTCTGTAATCCGCGTAAAAAGCGGCGAGGAAGTCGAGCGCGCGCCTGACGTAGGCGCAGGGCTTCGTCGGCACCTCGCGGTTCGTGCGTCGAAAGAGGCGCGGTATGTCGCTTATCTGCTTCAGGTGGGCCGCGCTGTGGCGCAGCAGCTCACCGACGATCTCCTCCGTCACCGGCGGCAGGCAGGCTTCGAAGTTCCGTGTGGTCTCGTTCGCGCATTCTGTGGATGATGAAAGATGGAGTTATTTGTTTTGATGTAGGTGTACGAGGTGTACGGCAGGATTTTGCTTTTTAGAGAAGACGGAGAATACCGAAATAGCTCACGTTATTGAATTATCGACTAATAGAGATTAAGCGGTGGTAAGAATAAAGCAGATTCTATCGGGGTGTACATAGGATATGGAGCGGAAGTGAATTCGATGTACGAATACGATGTGTGAATAGTAAGTAGCAAATGCTTAAGTATTCTTAGATTGCTTTTAACGTTTTTTTTCAGTAAGAAAATGAACACAATAATTTTACTTACCACTTAATAAAATAATTACAGTAGGACTTAAAGTAGCTATCTTATCACCCATAATGTCTATAAAATTACACATTTTTGTGGAAAACTTTTCAAGATCTGTATAAAGACCAACAAGGAATTCTAGTCTGTGGGAGTTCTCTATTTCCGAACTGTGATTGGTTTCATTGACTGTTACAACAGACCACTTCTAAAATATTTTTAATAATATATTTAGTAAGAAAGTTTTTGCTTTAATAAATTAACAAATAAATATTTATTTTTGGTATATTTGACCTGTTTCAATGAAGTTCGACTCCATTCTTGGTATCTTGAACACAGTTGAAGGCACAATTTCCAAAACCTAAAGTTTTTTGAATATTAATTATGTTTTTATTTAACAGAACTGGATATTATAAGAATATCAATCAATAAATTAGCACCATATTACATATTTACTGAATTTAAAATTATTTCAAAGTCTTTAATCATAATTACAATTACTCAAAATTGTAATAAAAGTCTATATAAATACAATGTATTTTGAACCAAATCATACTATTTATCTTAAATTATAATTAAATTATAAAAATTAATTAAAAATACTATATACCTATGGAGAAGTTGCGGAAGGTAAACTTCTTTTGCCCAGACTCTTAGAAGACAGTCCCAAACCAGAGACGTAGCATGAAGCGCAAAACTATCAGGACTCATGGAACCTTTATTTCTTCGAATGGAAAGTGAGGAAACGTTACCAGAAAGAACACTTTCAGCTGTGCCTGCAATTTCTTGAAATCTTATTTGGAAGTAAACTGGTAGGTTCCATTTTTTTAGAAACCTTTCATATTGTGGATGTCTTTTTAACTGGTCAAGAGCCTCAGGTGTATAGCATCTCTTTTCTAAATGTAAAAGGAAATCCAATGTTTCACTGTATCGCTGTAAAAAAAATATAAATGCATTAGATAAATATTTAAAAAAAACTTCATATGAAAGGCATTTTTTGGTACAATACATACTGTATGAAATAATTCTGGATTTCCTGGTGCAAATATTACTGGTAAGTAGTCTTCAATCCTCTGTTCAACTTCAGACCAATAACTATTTACTAAAAAGTTGAATCCTTTCACCGATATTCTACAAGTAATTTCATAAATGTTAGTATAAATAAATAATAACTATAAAGAATATTATTTTAGTAGTCAATACCTATCAGAACTTAATGTTAATTCTAATAGTTCTTTTAGCGTATCATCTAATACTTTTTCTAATTTTTGGTAAGTTCCTTTCAATCCTTGTGGGTCATTTTGAAAGCTGTATTCACTAATGATATTTTCAACAGCAGGTACTACAATTCTTTTTCTTACTACTTCTTCTGCATCATCAACTTTATCAAGACTCACATATATTCTTAAACATCTAATTAAAGATGCAGTCTCTTTTTGTGTTACGTAGGAAATAAGTAGAGCACTTAAATTACTTTTAAGCCGATCATCTAATTCACCCATTATCTATGATAAATAAAAAATATATTAACCTAGCAAAAACCAGCGTTATCAACATTTGGATAAATGAAATTGACTTAATTTATACGTACGTTAATCTGTTCTGTTGTAAGATCAGATTTACAACGGCTTGTATGAAATTTCAGTTGATTAAATTCTGTTGCAGCACGTTCTAAAACATCTGGTTTTATGGTAACATCTAATGTGTCGCAGGAACCAAGAATATTGCACAGTTTTGATATTGATTTATGAAATCTGATTAAACTATGTAAACTTTGTTTTCTCTCTCTAATTTCCTTATGTTTATTTAAATTAGTAGTCATCTCTGATATCGTATCGTCTAAACATTGCCTCACTTGCTGTAAATCAATAAAATTTTTCCATAATTTCTTAATAAAAATAAATAAATCTATATTGAACTTATAGATGAATTAACCTATGACTAAAATTAATTACCAGAAAATTAAACTTACCATGACTTCTTCTTTAAGTTGACCTAGAGGAGTTTCTAAATTGTTTATGGCTTTGTCTAATCCAATTAAATTACTGGAAAGATTAACAAAATCTGCATAATCTTTATTTATAAGTTCTATCATAGCCGATCTCAAAATCTTTAAGTAAACTCCAAGATCGTCTCGCATCTTTTCGAGACTGACATTTTTTCGGTGATCCTGAAGAAAAGTGTCAGTATCAAAAACATTCTGAAATTAAGAAAATTTTCGTTTAATTAAAATTTTATACACAAAAAATAACAGAATGTAAAAAATGTTGAGAGGTTAAGAATGATGTTTTATCATTTTCTTTACCTGGATAAATTCCATTTCATTGAAACAAAGGTCCCTAGGAGCCTTTGGCATAACGAAATGTTCTTCAGTCATTTTCGTAGATATTATATTACAAAATTATTTATAAACTATTCAATAAATATTCCGGAATTTCGGCCCACTCTTGAGGTTATGTCATCTTGAAAAAGACACGTCAAATTTATTCCGCGTTTCCGAAATTCGTCTGCGGTTCGTTCCGATTCTA
>JAPYZO010004001.1:0-14093 GCA_030522905.1 Torymus flavipes | reverse complement strand
AAAGATATTGATATCTCAAAACCCTGACGTGATGGAACAAAATTAAGGTCATATTTGGGATCAGCGCATCTCAATTTATAAGGATATGATTATCGGTCTCCTGGAACAGACCACTTTTTATTTTTTGTGTGCCTGTGTTATTAAAGACGATGAAATAAATTTCTAGTCATTGAAAACTTTAACAGTTCTAATAAAATTATACCGAGATTACAATCGTCCAGAATCGAGTTTCCTCAGTCAGTAACCAGCATCATTATCGGGATATTGATTATTGTAAGTTTAACAATATATTTAATATGTGAAAAAAGGAAAAATCGTTGTCATTGAACTTCAGTACTGTGGAGTAATGTGACATCCCTTGCGTTGATCTTTCACGTACAGTTGAACGTCCTGCCTATGCAGCGTCAAGTTATCAAGAGATAAGAGGAAGAAAGGAGATGGGAGCAGTCGTATAATTCATTCACGCTTAGTCTTTGTCGGGCCCTCGAAGTGTAACAATGTTCAATAAAGAATACCTTTCTTTTACTTACAAACTTATATATGTGTTGTGTGATTTATATTAATCATTGTGAATCAGGATTACACACACCCGTATCTGCATAACTCGCGTCTTTAGTCGTAGCAGCGCGTATTTTTGTCCACGGTTGTTCTGTCCTTTCTCCCTCTTGCCCTTTTTTCCGTTTTCCCTGTGTCAGGCACATTGCCCTTTGACAATATTCGGTCGAATGGTGAATCATATAGATAGATATCCTTTATTGTGAATAAAATAAATAATAAAAATTGGTGAAATTTGTATTATTTTTCTCTCGAAAATATCTCTTCCTAATGTAGTTAAATGATGTTTTAACTATATTTAGCAAAATAACCTTAAAATAACGCTGTCAATTAAAGCAGATTAATTGAATTATAAATTCAATTAGGGTTAGAACAATTTTACATAATATACTCTAATTACTAAATAATTACAAATTTGACTAATTTTTTTATATTGTACTTGTATTTTGAAGGTCCTGCTGCAGATTTTATAAATTGTTTTCCTATTTCACCACGGCATCCGTCTAAGAAAAAGGCATTTAAATCTGTTTTACACCATTCAACCATTAATACATTAGAGAAGCTGAATAAAAATAGAAGAACTCAAATCGACAGGTCAAAACCAAGAAAAAGTCCTGAAAGACCATTACCAGGTATAGACGAATCCTTTAAAATAACTTGTTATAAAGCTAAACTGAAAACTCAAATAATTTATTTTCTAGATATAGTGGCTAAACTTGCTCAATCCTCTTCTGAATCAGATGGAGATTTAGAAGATAATAAAAAAGTAATAAAATATGATACATCTATAATCAAACATAATTGTGAGATAGATCTTGAAAGTCAATTAAAGGATTTTGAAACGATGACGCAAAGGCATGTAGATAAAAGAATGACAACAAAGATGAAAAAAAGATAAAAATTGTACAATTATTAATAATTTTTTAATTGTGTCACGTAAAATTTTTTTTTAATTTACTCTACTTTGTTCAATTTAAGTCCTTCTTTGTGTTCGCCTCACACAAAAATACCAACATTATACAATGCTAAAGTAATTTTTGACCTATTTTTAGATATTTTGGCATATTTCAGAAACTTTATATTTATGGTATGTTCACTTTTATGGCGATATAAGAATATCAATAACAGGCAATTTAGTCCCCTGCTTTGATTTTCTTATGTTTATAAAATATAATTAAGTTTGTTGTACAAATATTAAATGTTTTCTGCAGTGTGTTTTGCAAGATTTCTCGTAGAAATGTTAAAAAAAATTTTCTGGAGATTATTTTCCTACAGGTTAGCATTAATGTAAATACTGTATTTGTATTTGTGAGTCAATTGATGAGTGAAACTTAGTTGATGTATTATATTTAAAGGGATATCGGAAAAATTTTCATAAGTCTAATAATATAATTGTCCAGTAAGAGTTTTGTTTAAATATGGAAAGTAGTTTCAGTTCAAGGCAGGAATGTCGTATGAAAATTAAATACAGATGCAATATTCATATTAAATACATGCAATTTTACATGTGTTATACAATGGTAATTATTTTTATTGAATCACAATAATTTTCTTTCAAGTAGGTTATAATTTTTTCTATTGCTAGCAAAGCATTTGCTGAGTCATGTTTTGACACTTCACTTATGACTGCGAAACTTTGCGTCGAATCCCCTTAATAATATACTGCTGTGAAAATAGAAATTTGATCATTAACTCAATGATTTCCTTAACCAGCTTTATTATGAATCACAGCGTAATTTTCGGCGAAATCTATTTGAAGAACTAAATGATGTGGATCTTTCCTAGCCTTTTTTCTTTCTGCTTTTATAGCTTTGCGTTGTATATTTTTTACATACATATGCGTATTTACATTTATTTTATGCGCATTTATTTATTATTATGGTTTAAACCGAAAGTTCATCTTTAAAAGCAAAATTGACAATGTTTTTTTCATCAAGATTTCATTATCCCACAAAGCATATGTAATTTCTTCTGTACCTTCTATATCTTGTAGTTTTAGAACATGAAACGTATTTCCGTTACTGCGTGGATAAATTTTACACTCATTTAAGGCGGTCTTACACCTATAGATCTTTTTGGCCCAAATTACTTGAAAAAATGATAAAAATTATTATTATAATAAAATAAGTAAAATATATTGTAAAGATAACTCATTTTGAATAAAATGAGCCAAGGTAGAGGCCCTTAAACTCATTTTATCCTCACTTATAGCATTTTCAAGAAAAAAAAGTTTATTGTTACTTTTCTCAAAGATGGGTTCATCAATTTTCATGGGATGAACAGCAAATTGTTCATAATTTATGTAGTTATGGGACAATGAGTTGCAATTTTAAGATTTTTATGTTTAAGTATTTTTTTGATGACAAAAATTGATGGTATAATAATAACTCTAGTAGTCCTAATCCACATTTAAATTGATATTTAATTTTTATTTTTCTACTGTATAAGATCTCTTATAACACTATTAAAATAATTTTTTGTTTGCTTTATAGTTATTATATATATTATTGTGTGAAATTTGTTTTGATTCTATAAGAGTATTATTCACAATTATATTTCTATTTGAAATTCATACTTAAATAAATTTAATAATTTTGATGGGTTCAAAAAATTAAAGTGATTGTGTTCAAGTGTTTAATTGAGACTTTATTGTTGCTGCGTGGATATCGATAGACTGCCTCCGCGTTGTTATCTCGAGCGCTACTGATTAAGGAGAGCGGATGCGGCGTCTCAAAGGTTTTTGCGGGTAATAACGCGAGCGCTAATTGGTCGAGCGATAACACGCGATACATTGTCGAACTCACGAGGTTATACAATAGTGCGAGTCGCGCTGTTATTGTTGTCATTTTTTGACCTTTGAGCATTTGCGACATTTTCGCCCACCTTCGTCGTACAGACAAACAATAGAACTGCAAACGATAGCATACTAAACGCAACATATGTAATCTTAATATAACAAAATTTAAACTTAGATTCAATCTTAATAATCAGTTTGACAGAGTTATATAAACTAGTTTTACAGTCGGTCGTCGTAGGGTAGTGATAGCAATACGTAGGCTAACCACACGTAAAATACCATCGCTGCCAGGATGCAGGGCTGTAATTCGCGCTAAGGACCACTTTTAAGGTGGCGTAAGTTCACTACGAATAAGAACTAGATCTCCTATTCCTGGCGAGCGTGTTGTTGCGCCCATTTTGAGAAGTTTGTAATGCTGTCAAATATTCAGAGGACCAGCGGGACCAAAAATGCTGGACCATCTGAGAGACTAACTGCCAACGTTTTCCTACAGCTATATGAATAGTATTTAAATCAGGTTCAGGCACTAGAAATGACGAGCGTTGAATCAAGAAGTGAGAGGGTGACAAAAATTGAAGGTCCGTGGGATTATCTGAAAGCGCTGTTAAAGGTCGAGAGTTGATGCAAGCCTCAACTCTGCATAGGAGGGTGGAAAGCTCGGAAAAGTAAGCACCTTTTCACCGATAACCCTACGAATACGGAATTTTGCCGATTTAACAGCCGCCTCCCAGAGGCCACCAAACTGGGGTGCACTGGGAGGGTTAAATTTCCAGCAAGTACCATCTTGAGTAAGGGTCCCAGTGACTTAAGAATAAAACTCGCCAGACTCAGTTAACATGTGACGCAGTTGGGTATCTGCTGCAATAAAGTTGGTTCCTTGGTCGGAGTACAACTTCTTGCAGTGACCTCGACGCGCTGTAAATCTGTGAAAGGCCGCTATAAAAGCCTTGCTTGAATAGTCTTTGATTAATTCAATGTTAACGGCGCGGGTGACCATACAGATGAAAATAGAAATATACCCTTTCACCGTACCTTTTCCTCTAGCTTTGGTCAGCCGAACGCTGATAGGGCCAGCGTAGTCGATTCCCCATTCAAAAGGGGGTGAAGGTCGAACTCGGGCGGAGGGCATATCGCCCATTAGTTGTGTAGGGGTACGTGCGGAGTAACGAGTACAACCATAACAAGCACTATCACCTTTTTGACCTCTGTTCGACCTCGTACAATCCATTATTGGTGTCTGAAGGTCAGCGTCAATTGAGTACCACCATGGAGTGTGCGAATGTGTGCCTGTCGAATCAGTAAGGTGGTGAATTGGTATTAAGGGAGTAATATAAGGAGATGTGTAGCATCATCATCTAGAAGAGAGTGAGCGAGTCGACCGCCCACCCTGAGAAGTTGATCTTGAACTCTCGGATATAACTTAATGAGGGAGCTTTTACCATTTAGTTTCCCTTCCTTTCGAATCTGTACTAAGTCGTCTTTGAAATAAGACTCTTGCACCAAATAAATCCACAAAAGTCGAGCATTTTCTAACTCATTCGCACATAACTTTCCACACGATAGCATGCAACTAGCCTTGAAGAAAGACAAGCTAAATAAACTAAGCTTACTGTCAGAGACTAATTCAACAGTAGACTCCTTCTTTCTAATCTTACAAAAAATTCGAAAAATAAATCGGATACAGTAGGCTGTGATTCTCAGCAATTTATTCAATGTAGAGTATCTATCGAGTATATTCCACAATTTTAAGGGCATATCAGTCAATCGCGAATTATGTACATTGCTATTATGTGTAAAACTAAGATTAGGCGCGACGCTTAAACTATTAACAGAAAAATTAAGTTCGTCTTGTAAGGTTGACCACGACCTAGGGTTTTTAGTTAACCATGAAGGGCTGTTCCACTACAACGCATGAGAATCAAACTTAGAAGGCTCGATATCTCTTGATATTACATTCGCGTGATTATCTCGAGCAGATACGTGATGCCAGTATGCATCGGGCAGCAAAGTATGGATTTCAGAACAACGATTTGCCACGAAGACTCCCCATCGCGAAAGATGATCTCTGAGCCAGAAGAGCACGTCAGCTAAATCTGACCACAAATAAATACTATTCATTCCTATCGGTACAAAGCTTGAGAAATGGTGAACTAAACGAGTAAGTAATAAAGAAGTACAAGTTCTAATCGAGATATACTTAAATTTTTGATTGGCGCAATGCGAGTTTTAGCTATCTGTCGCGTCACCAAAACTCATTGATCTTGAATCATTCGAAGGTAAACTACGGCACCGTAAGTGAATTTAGAAGCATCCGCAAACCCAACCCATGAATTTCAACAATTTCCGTGTGAGGTGTGTTCCCTGACCAACGTGGTATTTTAACATCACTGATAGAGGGGATCTCTGTTAACCGAGATAGCCAACATTTGGAAATATCCATTGGCAAAGGCTCATCCCACCCAATTTTGAGCAACCAGAGTGATTGCATTAGTATTTTTGCGGTAATTATTACCGGAGACATCCAGCCCAATGGATCAAATGTACGTGCAATTTGCGAGAACTCGTTTCGCTTAGTGAAGGGTTGCACAATTGGGATGGATTCTACATGAAATTTAAAACAATCATCATTAGGGTGCCACGATATACCGAGTACTGGAACTGCAGTATCAGGCGCAAACAGTGAGACTGAATCTAAGGCTAACATATCCGCAGGTAGTGAGGTTAGAACTTGAGCTTCGTTTGAAGACCATTTTTGCAGATTTAAACAACCCTTTGCGAATACTTGAATCAACTCCTGCTGCTTGAGAAGGGTTTTGTTAGTCGAATGTGCATGAGAGAGAACGTTGTCGGAATTTTGCACGACCTCTGCTGCAATAGGATAGTCCTTGTCATGATCATTAGCCAATTGAAGAAGTGTACGTATGGCGAGAAAGAGCGAGTATGTCAGCTCATACGTAACGGTAGTAAGACTATAAACTTTTACGGGTTCCTCGGCGTTAAAACGCCATAATATTGAATGATATCTTTGATCCGTCTCTTGAATTCCTATTTGTCGAAACATTTTTTCGACATCCGCCGATAGGGCAATTTTATACCTGCGCCAAGCAAAGATAAGATCTATTGGATTTTGGAGAAAATTTGGAACGCTGAGTAGCAAGTCATTTAGAGAGATGCCCGCAGGTGTTTTACTAGAACCGTTGAACACGGTTCGTAGTTTTGTAGTAGTACCGGTAGATTTCCATACTCCATGATGCGGTAGGAAATAATAATCCGAATTGATTGAGGGTTGTACATTTGGGTCAAGAATCATATATCCCAAATCAATGTACACCTACATGAAAAGAGAATATGCTTCTTTTAGCTTTGCATCCTTTCCAAAATTAGTCTCGAGTCGTTGCAGGTAATCTTCACAAACCTGTTCTTCAGGCGAGTAAGATTTTTTGACTATTAATTCCTCCGCCCGCCAAAAATCTTGCAGGAGGTCAAGAAGTCTAGCGTCTTGTGAGCACTCAAGAGGGCAATGAAGAGTCAAAGGTTTATGAGGTACATAAGAAGACACTTTTCCAATTAGGAGCCAGCCGAGTTTTGGATTTTAAGCTATTGGCTGGGAGCTAAGGCCTTTGACAACTTCGTTTTTAATTATATCTGCGTATACGCTAGCACCGAGCAGGATATCGATACGAGCGTGATCATTAAATTGATGATCGGCTAATTGTAAGCCTTGAATGTGCTCAAACGCACGATGATTTTCTATAGGCGGTGGTTGATAACAAAAAAGCTTTGGTAGAACCAGAGCTTCAGTGTCCATTGAAAAGGACGAGTTAAAATGAGGTTGTATTGTGAGGTGAGCAGTTTTGTTAGTAACCGCTGCAGTCTTCTCACCAATACCTTGAACGCAGACATGAGTGTCCTTGATACTTAGAGATAATTGATTACACAATGATCTTGTAATAATCGAGATTTGTGAACAGGGGTCAATTAGTGCTCTCACCATAACTTTGTTACCTTTGTATCCGATAACATTGATTCTGGTGGTCGCTAGTAAAATCCCTACACTACTCTGTGAGACTTTCGTCGTATGAGAAACGACTTTTGAGGTATTGGAAACTATGAGCTTGGCACAATAAGAAGAATCATTAGAGTATGATACGACCGCATTCGATTCAGTACTATTTTTAAAATTTTCAATGTGCAGTAAAGTGTTATGTTTGAACCTGCAATTGAGACAACGAAATTTTGAATTACACGCCTTTATATGATGGCGTCCTAAACAATTAATGCATAGGTTCTTAGCTAATACAAATTCTTTCCTCTGGCGAACTGTCTTTCTTATGAAATCTTCGCATTTATTGAGGTAATGTGCTTCGTTACAAAGCGAACATTTAATTTTTGAGCTCGAAGGTTTTGCAGTAGTTTGAAGAGAATAAGTAGAGGATGTTTCTCGATCTGATTTTGTCGCATTAGGATTAGCATCATTTGACTTGGGAGAGTTACCTAATGAAGATTTACGATCTCCGTCTATCACTTCTAGCGTCAAAATTTGAGTGGAGAGAAAGGCTTTAAGTTGTTTTAATGAGGGAGGATCTCCACTGTCACCTAGATTTTTCTGCCAGTCCTTTCGGGTACTTAAATAAAGTCGACTAAGAGCTAAATGTACAGCTAAATCGCTTCCCAAGGACGCTTCTCTTCCTAATGAGTTTAAACTTTCGATAGGGTTGAAGACTTCCCTCACTATACTTTTAAGTTCAGAGACAGCTTCTGTTTTCATGGCTTTTATCGAAAATAATTCAGCAACGTGAGTGCTGACAATATGGCGCTTATTGTCATAATAATTAATTACGGCATTCCAGGCCCTTTCGTAATTTTCGATAGTAATAGAAAACGATTTGATGATTTCCAATGCTTCATCCGTAAGATGCGTACGATGATAATAGAACTTCATAATTGTGGGAATTTCGTCACGACGATGTACAATGGAATGATAAATGTCTCTGAAGTTTTCCCAATCGGAGAATCTACCCGAAAATTTGGGTAAATCCATTTTGGGTAATGATTGTAAAGAGATATTAGTACTAGTAGATGGGGGTGAAGTAATTGGTTGGAGAAGGGGATCCACTTTCTGTGAATTGAGGCCTTTTCAGCGATTCTAAATGATCATTGAACTCACCTCTCCTATCATAATAATTATCTTCAACTAAGTTGATTAAATCCGATTTGAAATACTCTTGATTTTTATCTACATCCTTAAGAGGTAAGATTTTATTATGATTCTCCTCGAATCGACCATAACTATTTTATAGACCGGATAAACGAGAGGTAGTATTCTCAACTGTCATCTTATCTACGCCTTTCTTTTTTAAATTTATAAAAGAATTCGCAATTTTTCCCTGAATCTCGAGTTGTTTTTCATATAATTTTTCCATATTGAAAAAAAAATTAAAATTAAAACTGAATAAAGTATTGAATCAATAAGGAGTATGTAAAAGCACACTAGGCAGTCAATTGAAAGCGAAACAATATCCTAAATATCTCACTAGTAACTAAGAATTTATGAAGGGCTGATAACCGATACCGTTCCACTACAGGTTAGTCAAAGAGGTAAAGGTTAGCCAGAGTAGAAGATAAACTTAGACTTATAAATTGAGCTAATAATACGAAAATTGTAGAGCGACAACGTTTGATTTTAAGCAATTAATGTAAATAATTTACTATCACTAATTTAATCGAGCAAATCCTAGCATCCTAGTAGGGCGATGATGTTGCACTTAACATACCATTAGTTTGCACACATACTCAAATTCACTCATTATCTACTCATCAATTAACTTTTCGCCTTTGCTAATTTAACCTTCTCACAATTCAAATTTTTTATAGCTCATTAACCTGTAAATGCATACTGTTCATACAAGGATGGCGCACGCTGTAAAATAAAGAATATAGTAATTTATCAGCTTGTCATTACTGCGGTACGTTACAGCTGGCGCCCGAACAGGGACTCGAGCAAACTAAAAATGTACATAGCGGGAATTTCGAAAGGTAAAATGATTCCAGATCGTCACAATATCTTTTTTAAAAGTCATATAGAAGCGCGAATTGTAGATCTGTCGAACTGGGTTGATAAAGTCGAGGGAGAGGATCAACGGTATCACGAGGCAACCAGATTTTTATTAAGAGAATTGAGAATAGTACGCGGAGTCGTGAGTAGACAGTGCGATAGAATCATGACTTTACAGCAAGACTTAACGGAAGCCAGAGAACGCGTTAACGAGCTCGATAGAGAAAATGAAAAATTAGTTATCACGGTGAAAGCGGTCGTGCATAGAAATGCTAAAGTCGAAAAATTATTGAATAAGCGAATGGATGACATCGAAGAAAAAATACGGGATGTAGCCGATCTCTTCGAGAAGTTATAGATCCATGAGAACTAAAAAAAAAAAATCTCAAAAAAAATTAGAGTTAAGTATTTTTAAGTAAAGTTTCTTTTTTGATTGGTTTAGATTACGTAAAAAATTAAAGTTAAAATTTCTATTTTGTTATTTAAATTAGATTCATTTAAATTCTTATTACTGTTCTATATTAACGTTTCATTTAAATATTCTGTTAAAAAATCTTGTAAAAAAATGGCGAATAACCGCAAATCAAGAGCATTTATGCTCAAAATGCAAGAATCATTTGATAATGAGACAGAGAATTCTATGGAATGAAAAAGTTTCGAATGGGAACAGGCAGTAACCGAAGAATTTCGATTATTAGACGAACGTCAAAGTAACCTCCAAAACGCGCTTGAAGGCGAAGACGAGGGAAACGACGCGACGAAGTCACCTAAATCACCTAAGACGCCCGTAGAGGTAGAAACGAACGGAATAAAAAATTATTCCGCAGTTACAACGGAGTCGACGTAAATAATATAAGTTTAAGAAGCCATAACACCGAAAACTCGGGAAACGAGCAGTAGTTGCTTGTTGCATGCCTAAAATTAAAACGCAGCAAGCAACTCAATCGGAGAATAAAAATTGTGATAGAGATATCTCTTCTATACTGGAGGACCCGCGAGAAAATCTTTTGTATGATGTAAAGCCCGAAGGTGTAAATACGAAAGAAATGCGTTGTCCGGAGGTAAATATCAAAGTCGAAGATATTGAGGTAAAAGCCCTAATTGATACGGGAAGTGAAATCACTTGCATCTCCGATGAATTTTATTACGCCAATGCAAAAACATTCGGGACGAAACCTAAGTTACTGATAAGTGGAAAATTCATAAAGGGAGCAACGGGCGCGAAGTCGTCGCGAATAAAACTCCAGGTTCTTCTAAGCGTTGAAGAGGCTAAAGTAAAACTCAATATTATATTTATAGTAGTGCCAAAATTGGTTAAACCATGCATTATTGGTTATGATACGCAGAAGGCTCATAGTATGCTAATAGATGCCGGCAAGGAAGAAATCCTCTTAACCATTAACGATCAATATGTACATTGTTCTTACAAGGAGACCATAATGTACTCAGAAGAGTATGCGTCCCTTGGAATCGAACAGTCGTATGAGTCCGAATGCGGAAACGCTGACTTAGACGATGATCTAATTGCTTATGATCTTTCATATGAAGTCTCGATAGAAGAGATCGATGAAAAGATCAACTCATACAAAAATATAAAAAAGTCCCAAAGGGATAAACTTAAATGCTTAATAGTACAATATAAAGAGGTATTTCAGAAACGCCCAGGTCTATTATCTAACTATGAGTACATTTTCAAAATAAAAGATGATACACCTTTTCACTCAAAGCCGTATCCCATCCCTATAAATTATAAAGATAAAGTTAAAATTGAAATTGACAAATGGCAAAAACTTGGAATAATTCGGCGTTCGACGAGCCCATATATAAACCCTCTCGTAGTTGTCATTAAAAAAGACGGATCAATCCGCCTATGCCTAGATGCACGTAAATTAAACGAAAAATGAGTAAACGATTATGAATACCCTCCAGGGGTAGAGGAGATATTTTTAAGATGTAAAAACGTAAACCTTTTATCCAGCTTTAATTTAACGACTAGTTTTCATGAAATAAAGCTTTCAGAAGAGAGTAGGAAATACACCGCGTTCATTTGTAACAATAAAGTTTACGAATTTAATGTAGTACCATTCGGTATAAAAACGAGTAGCGCCGCGCTAATAAGAGGTCTAGACTTAGCCGTCGCTGGTCTCGAAGACTTTCTCATAACTTTTGTAGACGACTTACTATGCATGTCAGAAGACTTCGAGAGTCACTTAAAAGTACACAAAAAGTAAAATTCCTGGGTCACATCTTGACGCCTGAAGGAATAAAAATTAAAAACTTTAAGAGACCTAGAAATATTAAGGAACTACAGGGATTTCTCGGGTTTGTAAATTTCTATTCGAAATTCGCGAGAAATTACTCGGCGCACACCGTTCCGCTTCTAAACTTGTTAAAACAAGGTAAGAAGTATGAATGGAAAGACGAGCATGAAAAAGCGTTTAACGACATTAGAAACATATTTGATGAGCATATTATACTAAAATATGCGAACCCGCACCGTCCATTCATACTTACTACCGACGCGAGCGACTATGCGATAGCTGCGGTACTATCGCAGGTAAACGATCAAAACGAAGAACAAATTGTAACATTTGTTAGCGATACACGTTTAGATACGTACTTGCAGGGGGCACCGAAAATTGTCGTACGAACAGACCACGAAGCTCTTACGTTTCTAAAGAGTTGCAAATTCAATAACGCCAGATTACGAAGGTGGAGTCTCGCGATACAGGACTTCTGTTTAGAAACGGTATACTTGCCGGGACGCAAGAACGCCATCGCCGATTACTTAAGTCATCAGTTAGACGACTATCCAGAAGAATCGGGTCGGGAGAATGAAATATTAATTGTTTCAATGCTCGTACAGAAGCCGAGTAGCGAATTGATAAATAATTTAAAAAACCTAAAAACGTTACAGGAAAATGACCCATATATTAATAAATTAATAACGAAGATTCCAAACGACAAAAAAATGCAAAAACGTTTTATATTAAAAAATGATATAATGCAGAAAATTTCATGAAATCAAAATAAAATCGTATTACCCGAAAACCTTCTGGATAGTCTGGTACGGGAAACTCACGACATATACGGCCATATTGGCTCTTCTAAAATCTATAAAATGTTATATGAACATTTCTTCGCACCAATGTTGAGACAGAAAATTCACGCGGTACTTCGCACGTGCGATCTATGTCAAAAGACAAAATACTTAATCTGCAGATTAAATGAACACGTCCAACCGATATTAACAGAGAAACCTAATGAGATATTATCAAAAGACTTTTTTGGACCCTTACCGACGTCAACGGGGGGCGTTAAATATTTGTTAACTACGGTAGATGTATTCAGTAAATATGTGGTTATGTACCCAATAAAAAAGGCGAATACGACAACCGTGATAAAAAAGATATTTGGAAATTATATAGATAATTTTGTTAGACCGAAATCGATACTTTCCGATCACGGGACTCAATTTACCTCAAATCAATAGAATAGAAAACTTAGGGAAGAAGGAATACAGCCGGTATTCTCGTCTATACGACATCCGCAAAGCAATTCGGTCGAACGAGTGCGTCGAGAGATCGGACGTTTTTTCAGAACTTTCGTAAAAGACAAACATACCAGCTGGGCTAGATATGTAGACATAATACAAAATATAATTAACGAAACTTGCCATGAAACCACGGGATTTACCCCGATGGAAATGCACATGAATATCAAGCCCACGCGAGTGTAGGAAAATTGGTTACCAGTCAAAATCGATATAAATCACATACCGTATGAACAGAAACTATATCTTGCCCGTGAGCAAGCACATAACTTTTAAAAAAAACGAGCATTGCGAAAAAACGTCAGTTCTCGATACTTTGAACTTAAGGAAGGCCATAGTGTCCTAGTAACAGCTCTGAACGTATCAGACGCAGCAGAGAGAAAAATCGCGAAATTTTTCCATGTATACGAAGGCCCATGTGTAATTAAAGAAAAATCGGGTCCGACACATTTATTAGTAGAAATAGAAACCGAGCGAGAACGGGGAAAGTTTCATATACAGAACTTAAAGCCGTGTTGTAAATAGTAATTGTAAGCTAAGGGTCTCTATGTATACAAACCGATCCACATTGAAACTCTTAGCGGAATAAATATGATTGTACAGTAAACTAAGTCAGATAGAATTAGTCGGTTTCTAACCATGCCCGATCAAGGTACGTCAAACGAACAGTTCGGCACGTGCGAAGCGGCTGTCCAAAGTGCAGGATTAATATGGACACCGTTGGGAATAAGATGTCAGGCCAGGAAAACCCTGGAAGACCACGCCAGGAAGGTACAAGGGCGGACGTGCTATCCAAGCCAGGCCAAGTACGGTAAACCGTGGTACGCAAACTGAGAGAAAAGTGAAACCAGCAACATCATCATCAGCAACGTCGTCAAGACCAATCGGGCAGGAAGCTGAATACGTGCCACGGGAAGTACCAAGGCAAGGAGCTCTAGTAGAGGTTCTAGTAGAGCAGAGGTACGTGCCATCACCTATCCAACGACCACCCATCGAAGAATATTTGAAACTGCGGCAGGTGCTCCGACATCGCCAATGCGTACCACGTCCAATCAGCCCAATGTCACCAGAGTTTTCGCCGTCAACACCTTCACCATCTACGTCATCACCAACAACTCCAGAGAAGAGCGAAG
>JAPYZO010004000.1:0-25338 GCA_030522905.1 Torymus flavipes | reverse complement strand
ATTTTCTAATCATGATAATTTTTCGAAATAATCGTAATAACTAATTAAGTAAAAACAATTATTTAACTCGCACACAAAGGCGCCTTTGTTAACTCAATAAACTTCGGTAGTTGCTGATGACCATCTACTGATAGGATGTGTGCCACGCTTCTATATCCCCTCGGGCCAGCTTATGTAAGTACGTGAGGCTACAGGGAGGGGGTGCGCCCCCTAGCGGCAGGGTGTGCCGAAATTTTATTGTTTTTATATTAAACCTAATGTATTTGTATATTAAATTACGTTCAGCTACATTATTCTCAAAATTCAGTAAATTTGTAACTTTAAAGTTTCTTAAATATATTCATTCAGTATCAGCCGCTTAATCTAAATTGTTATAGAAGTATATAACATCACAATACAAACATTTTAGACTAAGCGGCTGTTACATCGTTAAGAATTACTTACACGAAATTACAGAACCTTACAATTTGATCTTTTCATTCCAAAAACTTGCTGCTTAAACATCAGCTCAAACTATAACTATTCAATGAATAATAATCGAGCGATTTAATTATACCGGCTTGCGCGGAAGAAGAAATCATTTTTATCTTCCGGGGGCGAGCAAACGACTCGTCAGCATGCGTCCCGCGTGGGTCATTAACAGCCCACTCGTCGATAATCACCGTAGCGTCTCGATAAAGGCAAGCAGCGAGCCACCACCGAAGAAATGGTGCGTGTAGGCCGCACGAGGGGTTAGTTAACTGCTGGCTACTTTATTCAATTTATTTTACCCGTGGCATAGCTCGTCGTGTTTAATGTGGCTGAAAGTGGCTGAAAGCTACGGTACGTCAACGAGCTGCGACAGTCTAGAGTGATTTTGGTTACAAGGGTGCGAAAAGTGGAGAGAGGGTTTCGGAATAAAAAGTGGCCTGGAATTTGGATTGTTGTGAAAGCGATTCGATTGCTTGTTTGGGCTCTTTTTTATAGGGTATAAGAGAGTTTATAAAAGAAAAGATGACGTGCATTTACGTAAAAAGATTTTAATTCATTTGAATATTAGGAACGCTTCTGATTGTTACAAGTATACTTTTTATCTAAAAATTTGTATGATAGATTCCATAGAATTAGAATTGTTATTTATTTAAGTAGATAGTAAATGTTGAACATTCTTTATTCACGGCTTAATTATATGCATCAAACTATGTTTAATATACATATGTAAAACTGTTGACTAATGGAAACGTTTTGAAAAAGGTAGATTGTGATTATGCTCGGTACCATGCATCAAAGAAGAGAAGAAGCAGTTTATTACGACGGTGCAAATTTTCGAATTCAGAATTCGGATTTATGAATTTCTGAAATCGTTTCAAGAGTTGATTATTTGTATTTCAAATCGGAAAATATCTACACTAAATTTCTTTGTTTCGTTATATACTTCAAAGAATCCGTAAAACTAAATAATAAATTAGCCAATAGTTACTGAACGAACTATACCAACTGTTCTAATCCTCAAAATAACAGTATAGTTTACCCTACACACAGCCGATGTCAGATGTCTACTCGGCTTCTCCCAGACTCATCCCTCCGTAGAAAATGGCAATCGAAGCGGAAGAGACTCGATTCCTCTTCCCGGGGCCTCCGCTCGACCGAAAAGCCGCACACGGCCGACCAGGAATTAAGAAAAAGAGCGAGAGAGCTAGAAAAGGTGGGGAAAGAGAGAGGAAACGCGAGCACACAGGCGATAAGAAGTGTAATGTTTCTCCTAATTTTTCGAAGTCGCGTGTGCTCGCAAGCGCGTTCTGCGGCCGCTCGACCGGGAATTTTAAAGATAAAGCGCGATAAAGGGGATGACATACGCGACGTGTCTTTTTCATTGTGCGCGCATTCATTCGTGCGCAGTTTTCGCTACGGGAGGGAGAGAGAGTATGTGCGCCCGCTCGCGCGCCGAGAGTTCGCGAGTCAATGTAGCAGAGCAAATCGCTGACTTATGACGTCGTACCTTTTTCCACCCTCTCTTTCTCTCTTTCTCCGACTCTTCCCCACTTTCTCCCCCCACCTACCACCGCGCGCGCGCGCTTTTTTTTCATAAAAGCCCGCGAAGCGGACGCGCTTTTACATATAGCGGACGGGCGGGCGCATTGCGGATTCCAGCGATTAATTTTCCCCCCATTGTGCAGCCGTAGCAGCAGCAGTCGGCATTGTCATCGGCAAACAAATCTCAATGGCAGTATTAAAAAGTATCCGGTCTAATGGAAAACGCGGGAACGCGCTGAGCCGAGTCAAACGTCGCGCGACGCGACGCGGCCCCTCGATTTCGCTCAGTCTTTCGGTCTCCGCGGTTCCATTATTAGGCGCATACTGTCGCGATTCTCGCTGCTGCTGCGTTGATAATGACTCGCGTGCGTGCGCTCGCACATATATATAGAGAAATCTCGTCGACGCCCCGCGACGACTGACCGCAGCGGGATCCATTATGATGCGGGATTTAATGTGCGATGTCTATGACGCTAAGCTGTCTGCATGCTGATCGGCAGTTTTTTTTTCACGGTGGGTTGATAGAATGAGACTATGTATGGTTGGAAAGTGTATTAACTGGCCTTGCTTTGTGTCGCATTTGAATTCAATTTTTGTTGCTCTAATTTCTTCTGTGACAGAAGTGGTTTTGTAAAGGCGAATTTTATTCTGTATTTTTCTATTGTATAGAGACATAAAAGTCTAAATAATAGAAGTCGGAATATTTTTTTTTCTTTCTTTTTATTATTCATATTGTCTTTCAAATTTATTTCAAAATAATTGTTATTTCAAATAAAATAACGTAACTGCCGGCTTCAGTTTGCAAAATGTATCTCATAAAATAGTAATGGAGAGGTAGTTGAAGTGCACGGGATTATGAAGAGTTTGCTAACAGAGCTCTTAAGTCATACAGCTGTGTATAATACACAACGCCTGGATTCAAACTATCTAATCTTTGTAGAAATAATATAAAAATAAAATTAAAATTGTATTAAACTATATAGCTTTCAAATATATTCCATGCGAAAATATAAATAAAATTGTTTTTTCCCAAGAAATGATTAATAATTAAGTACGTTTTATTGAATATTTACTGAGACCATTGATGAGAAATCCTCAGCTCATTGCAATATATAATATATTGCGTTGACGAATAATATTGATGTTAGAATAATTATTTGACTATATAGTCAAACAACTCATATGCTACTAATAATAAATAAATTTATTACATAAAGCATATAAAAGCATATCCTTTATTGAAAATTGAAATTACAAGCAAAGTAGTATAAGTATCTTTAACAAAGCCGCGTCTAGGAAAATTGTGCTCAACAATATCAGTTTAGTTCAATGGAAAATTCAATCATTGATAGAAAAAATGAAATATTTTGTTGCATGTTGTAACTAATAAATTAATGGAAACGTTATATTTAAACTTAAAAAAATTAAAATATTTTAAATTGGCATTAATATGGTTTAATGTTAAATCGATTGAAATACATTTACGATGTAGTTTAATATGCACCTTTTAAATAATGTGTTGCCGAAAGCCAATTAAATTTTAGAACAATTTTATGCAGTACTGGTAAAAATAACTCTATGTTTAAAATGTGTATAATAATTTAATATTTTATATTCACACATTTGAACTATATTTATGTACTGAAAATTTCATCAAACTCTCCAATCAAAATATATATCTATTGATATTTTCACAAGAGAATACTTCAAAATATACGCAATTTTTGAAATCTATTATCAAAATATACTGCTAATAATTATCATTTTATATAATTTAAATGATATTTATTTATAATATTGATTAAAGTTATAGCTCAATTAAAATTAATTAGTATGAACTTTGGCTTTATACACTTCCATTAAACTTAATATTGGTATAAAGCGTCATTTGATTTCAATTTCTTGTTCTATCATGCTAAATAGACGTTTCAATTTTAACTACTATTGAATCATGTAAAATTACGTCACTCCAATTTTAGATGCATCATTTGATATAGTGGTTAAATTCCCCAGAGGTATGATTAATATCGACAGGGCGTATAAAGTGGAATTCATTCAGTAAGAGACTGTGAAATATAATCGATCTTATTTGTTAAATCTGCCATTAAATAAAATTCGTACATGAAAATTTATAAATTTTAACATTTACAAGAAATAATTTTTTCTTTAAATATTTCAATTATACTCGATATGAACTTAAATTCGCATAAATTAACTTATCAACGCAACCAAATTAAAATGAACGTACTCATAAACATTAAAAAAAATGCTGTCAATGCCTTCCCAACAATTACTTAACCCACAATAAGCATATGACTAATCAATGGCTCGTACCTAATAATTCCCCTACACTTTTCTCTTCTACTTCTCAGGGAAGTAAGCGAATTAAACTAATACACGCTCCCCCGTTCACCCAACTTCTGTAAGCTGTCGACTCCGAAAAGTCCATCAAGGGGCGACTCCACTCGCCTTCATCCTCGACCCAGCCACCTCAAAGCCACCACTAAGACTCTTAAAGAAACCAAAGCATCCAGCAACAGCGGCTAGAAGACGACGACTACGACGACTCCGTCACACCTTTCACGCGCGATAAACGGGCCGTAATTGTGACCGCCGTAAAAAAAAGAACGCGGCCTGCGTATCACCTCTGTATAACACCTCTCTATACCCGCACTTATTCCGCGCTGCAGTACACGCCACGCGCGAACGGTTCAATATCCGCGAGGCGCGAATAAGCCCCGTAAAATGCAAAGATGCCCCCACGTACCCGCGGAGATTGAAATCGTAACGGCGAAGGTGACAGGGAAACAATGTCTAGGGGGTCTTGTAAGATGCGCGCGGATGCGCTGCGATTTCCGAGCGAAGAGTCGCTGCGGCTATAGCTGAAAAGGGATGGGGATTTTTGACGGTGAGATGGTGGTAAGTGGTTGTGGCAATTGTTTGTATTTCTAAAATTTTAATTTTTAATTTTTTATAAGTAAGCTATAGAAAATTGTCAAACTTTTGTAATAACTGAGTAATGTGATATATTTTCTCCCTTGGGGGTGTATTAAAAAAAGAATGAAGAATGGACCTGTCAAAAGAGTTCGTATCCTGGCGTAATGGTTGTCAAACCAATATTTAAACTCGAACTGAGAAAACATTTTTCAGACTTGGGATTGTTGTTGACATGCGCGCGCTCTGAAAAAAAGTGTTTCGTAACTTCGCTTGTTTGCTCTCTCGTGCTCTTTTTTTCGAAAGTCGAACATTGTATTCCCAGTTCTGATAGATATTCCGAAAGAAAACGAACGTTTTAAACGAAAAAGAAATTCTCGTAACTATATGTAATAAAAAATTGCCTCTAAATTAATGTGTACCAGAAGAAGTCCATACTTATATAGCTTGTACCAAAATACGTTCAAATGCACGAACTCAATAAATTAATATGTAAATGCCCGAAAAAGCCAAACGACCAAGCGATTAAGATCCCGACGATCAATCACCATCATTCGCAAGCCTACAGCGAAAATCTAAATACGAAAGACATTATAAACTCTCCACCCCGCACCACCGACATTCAATTAAACAAGCCAATAAATAAAGCATAAGCGTATCCCCTCGCAAGGGCTATACAACTCTCTCTCTCTCTCTTTAAAAAAGAAAAAAACACACCAGAACGTACAAGGGGGAAAAAGTTTAGCGGTCGCCATCTATCAATATAATAATTCGCCGGTAAAATTAATCAAGTTCCATCCGACCGCGTTCGTAGTAAAATACCGTCCCGTCATCGTCGGGAAAAACTGAGGTATATATAAGAGCCATCAGGCAAAACAGGTTCGCGTCTGGTTTCATAAAGTCGCCGATGTCTGCCCCTCCTCCTCTCTCGCGTTCGCACGCGGGAAAACTTGAAATTCTGCACGAAAACGGGAGATTGCCGGACGGCGAGAGTCGTATATACGCGGACGCCGACGCGGCAGCTGCGCTGTACTCGGCGGCGAGGATTCTCGGGCTGGATGGCGGAGGATGAGGGGTGAGGGGTTGAAACTTTTTTCTTAAAAGTTGCACGTGCCTTAGTAGGGACGAGGGTGGAAGAATAATAGACATTGATAAGTTTGACGTATTTACGCGCGGGCGCGTATGCGTGTGTGTGTGTGTAGGGGTGGAGGGACGAGGAGGGAGTGATCGGAGAAAATGTAGATGTAATACGGTGGAAATTCGGAGGCACGGGGAGTTCGGGCTGCGGTGGATTAGGGATTCTATATAGACTTGTCTTGACGGCTTTTTTTTCTATTAAAGAACATAAATATTTTCAGTCATTGTTGTTTTGTGTGCTGTATTACTCCTGTATACTTTTACTCTCATATTTATTAAAATTTTCGTATATTCGATAAACAAAAAGATGATACAGTATATTATCAAAGCATTTATATAGCGACACATTGTTTTTAATTTTTAGAATCGAAAATTATTTGACATTAAAATTTTGATACAAAATGAATGAATCGTCAATCTTGAAGCTAATGGTCAAATATTACTACCAGTGTGGTGTCAATTATTTATTATAGGTTGCGATAATAAAATAACACCATTTTTTTAGTTCAAAAAACAAAATGAATGAACTTCTGGGAAATTACTACTAATAGCAATTGATTTAGCCTTTTTAATTATTAAAAAAATAATAATAAATATGTTGTACAGAAATTAGCAAATAAGGTCAGTATTGGCATAATTTTTAATAAAATATATTAAAAAACTGCCAATCACAATACATCCAAATATTCTGATAATTCAGATAAATTATAAATTTAAGTATAATAGTGACAAAAAATTTCTTTTTTAAAAATCAGTAGAAAATTCAGTAATAAGTCAGGCACGTCCGTCAACCGACACATTCCGCAACTGAATTTCTTAATATTGATCAACCTAATTTAATAAATCCAACGCGTCATAAAAAGCGTCAATCAATCCGATTATTCTCCCCTCCCGCATTATACATTTTCCGATAAAATTAAGCCCGCCGAGCCAGATCCCCAGAATATCGCTCATCAAGAAAATAACATTCATCAGTTTCCCCTCCGAAACATATATAATGATCCAGTTCTCCTCGCAGGCAATTATTCCCTCGATAAACGTGTATACCCTCGCGATCAACCTCAAATCCATCAAACGACCTCATCCCCCCATTATTAACCGACCCCTGGGCACTACTCCTCACTCCCTAAAATAGAAACATCAAATCAAAGCTGCTCACGGGCCAACGCGCACGGATATACACCGAACCCCTGGCTTCCGCCTCCTCCTCCCATCGACAATCAAACTCTCTCTCTCTCTCTCGGAACCATATAACTCGCCCCGTCTCATATATACTACCCGGTGCGCGCGAGTAGAGATCGACAGCCGCGTAAAATAAGGCGAGTGTTAAACTGGAAGCGAGCGAGCGAGAGCAAAAAGATATCCCTGGCTTTCTCCCCCCTATACAAGATTGTTAAACCTCTCTACACGGTAACATACGCCCGCGCGTACACACACACACAGCTTCCCCTCTGTATATAGCAGCGGAGCAGCTGGTACGGTGAGAGAGAGAGGGCGACAGCCCGCCCGTCACTAACTCAAGGGATACACGCGGCGCGCCATGTGCGCGAGATACAAACTTCATTGATGTTGTTGCTCTGGAGCGCGCCGTGCGGAGGAAGAAACGATCGAGTCGCCCAGGCGACTCCTGTTCTATTTCACCAAGGTATATATACACGGAGGGCTGTAAAG
Source organism: Torymus flavipes (assembly GCA_030522905.1). Taxonomy (NCBI): domain Eukaryota; kingdom Metazoa; phylum Arthropoda; class Insecta; order Hymenoptera; family Torymidae; genus Torymus; species Torymus flavipes. The sequence continues at coordinate 17,583 of JAPYZO010004000.1, read as the reverse complement.
GTCGCGCGCGAGGGGGCGGAGGAGAGCTGGCTTGAAACCTAAAAATTTACCCGCGCTTAAAGCGCCCGGGCGTCCGTCGATTTCTTATACGGCCGGCGATAAAACGCTTTATTCCTCTCGTATCCGTGTTGTTCTTTTTCTCCTTACGTATACGTATCCTGGAGCCTTGCACCTCGCGTGCACAGCGCCGAAGAGAAGCGTGTGCTATGCGAAAAGCCGCTAAGCGCGTTAAGTTCGGTGTACGGGTGTAATGAAGATTCGATGGTGCATGCGTGTTGATTCTGTATTGCAGAGAGAAGAGGGTAATGGTTGTTGAGTTTTTTAGAAGATTGGTTGTAGAACATTGATTTTTTTTTTTTTTTATCAAACAGGGAAGGAGCATACTTACTGTTAAGGTTTTATTGGTGTTTCGGGGACTTCTAAAAATAAGTGGACAAAGCCAGTAGAAATGTACGACTATTTATAAATCGATGTTAATGAATATCAAATTTGACGTATAGATGTTCCTACAGGGTATATATACTAACGAAGAGAATATTGGGAGAGTAATGAAGTTCACCTTATATAGAAGCCGGGCTATCGAAGTTCAATGTAATGGATAAGCCGCTATTGTAAGAACCATTTGATGAATTATTCATTCGATTCTATTTGCATTATGAATCCCTGATAAATTTCAAGAGATAATTGAATATTATGTTCAAAAATATTACTATATTAATGTTTTTATTTTGACTCCATTTTGTATATATTTATTTATATAAAAACAAACGTACAGTTAAATTTTCGCTCTTACTTTAGCAAGCTCGCAACGAAACGGGTACACATCATTTGAGCAAAACAGAAAAAAAAAAAGAAAAAAAATTAAAGAGTTGAAAGCATTCGGTTATACTCGCGCATCAAAATTAAAACGCGCGGCAGCGCAAATATTTGGCTCGTTCGAGTGGTCCGCTTTGCCGCGCGGATTTGCGCAATTTTCACCCTTGTTGAAGCAGCGAAGCGCGTCACACTCCCGCGGGGGTAAAATATCGTTTTGAAAAATTTACACAGAGAAAGAGGAAAAACGCGAGATATCGCGAATTCGGGTGTGCGCTCGCGCCAAACTTTTTCCCCGGATTGATTTTAGGGATTTAGCGATTTAATTGGCCGTAAAAGTAGATTTTATTCGCTATTTCGCCAATGGCACGCAATGAAAATGTCAGGCGGCTGTAAGCACTAAATAATATCGACGCGCGCGGCGATAAATCACGGCGTATATTTTGTTCTTGACACTGTGGATGATGGCTTAGCGCGAGAACGGCTGCGCGCGCTAGCCCGTATACACACACACACACGTGCAGTTCCTCTCTCTCTCCCTCCCTTTCGAGCAGTGATTATACGAGATTTGACAAATTCTGATATAATCCGCGTCATCTTTGCAGAGGAAAAATGTTTTTTTTTTTGCTTTTGCTGTCGTTTATTATTCGCGTTCGCGTGACTGAAAATAGAAATGTTTTAAAAATTAATCGTACGTTTTTATATTTTAATATTCGTATATACCAGTAAGTCTTTATTCGATTTTATAACAGTGAATTATTGATTGCATTTATTTCAATTGATAGAAGCTTAAACGAAATTTCAAGCCTTATATTGTTATCTATAATCGGAACATTATGGCCACTTTTACAGTGAAGAGAATATTTGTAAGTATCTGACCAACTAGAATCGGTACATCGTGCGAATCTCTTATTGACATTTTCATCTTCGGACGTCGAATTCCATGCATCCTCCTCATCAAGCCTCTTTACTCTAAAGTCTCCTCCTGCAAATTATACATTAAAATCATAACAAGGAAACTAATAATACCATCAACTACAAACCGACAATCCATCCCCAAATGAATCTCAAATTTCAACACCGACTTCCCAAACCTCTTCCAAATAAATCCATCATCGTGCCTTTAAAAATTCTCCCCTCCCCAAAAGAAAACCAATCCACCCCCTAGTCCCAACTCACTCCAGTCGCAGTCACCGCGTCTCGAGTCAGTGCGTTTCGCAAGACCAGCTTGCGCTCTCTCACCCCTGCGTGCAGGCTGCGCGCGCGCGAATACGTGTAACACGGCCGCGACGCAGAGTCGTCGTCGTTCCGGGCCCTCTACCCCGTGTAAATGACGTATGCGGGACGCGCGCGCACACACACACACACACGCGCGGCCACTTTCGCACGCTGCCTTCCCTCCCCCTTCCCTCTCGCATCCATCCACGACGCGTCAGGTCCGTCGACTTCCGTTACACGTGCGATCACGCATTGTAGCGCACCCTATATATACGCCGAGCGCGTTAACATTTGCCATTGTCATGCCGCTGCTGCCGCTGCCTCCCGCCTCTATATGTACGCGCCGGCAATTTCTGCAGGACGCCGTTGCTGCTACTGCTACAGCCGTTAGAAATGTGCCCTCGCTCTCTGATGGAAAGAGAGGGTGGGAGAGGGAGAGAGAGAGATGGACTGACGTTGCGATACAAACTTTTGGTAATTAACGGCTCTAATTACCGGATTACGGACGTCAAGTGCCGCGAAAGTTGAAGGCATCAACCGCAGAGCGTGCGCGAGTGGGAGAGAGAGAGGGGGGGAATAAGTGTCGAGATATATGAGAATGGAGCGTGCGCGCCGAGTTGTAAAAACGTAATCTGATGGTGAGGAGGGGGAGACGAGGGTTTGCCGAGCTTGCGGAAGAATTGTTGAGTGAATGAGTCGCGCTGGTGTCTCCTAGGGGTGTTGCAGTGAATTAATAGATTTGCTCGCTAATGTGCGATTGTTGCGTTATGGAGAGTAAACGGCGCGATGTATAGTTCTTTTTATGTCCTCGTAGTAGGGTGATGCTATTTGTGATAAGGGACTTAAAAAAAATGGGAAAAATATAGATCGTAGTTTTTTTAGCTCGCGTGAGTACGTAATAATGCTTTTGTATGAACGGTGAACTTGGGTTGCGAACATTTTGATTGCACGCTCGATATAGAATCTATAGATATATATTTTGATTAATCTTGTGATTAACCGAGCTTATTATGCCGTTATGTGATATAATTTTCGACTTGCTGTATGAAATGATATTATTTATATAATTATTAACAAAAATATGATAGTTAAAGAAATTAGTGTCAAATTAAAATAAGTACAATCATAATCTTCTATCCAAGTATCTTCATTAAAGATTTAATATTTTTAGTTTCCATGAATTGTTATTCTATTTTGGAGCTGACCTTCGCTTTGACTAACAAACTTCCTGTGATTATGCAAAATCGGTATTTTCCGCAAATATTATCACGTTATAAACGAAAAATAATCAACGAATATTAACACACATCCGCACTAATTTTAAATGATGATAATTTTAGAGCACAAAAATGAACTTTAGATCTTAAATTAAACAGTATTCAGTCCGACGTACATTGCGCATTTGCGAATTAATAATAAACCTATAAATAAAGCTTGGGCGTACTGTCTCCGCCCTCGATCTACTGAATTATGCCACCCGGCGGAAAATAATTCCCCGAGGATATTCTAAAGGTCTACACGGGCACAACACTAAATTAAATTAATTCGGATTTTAGATTTATATCGTTCAATGTCTCTTATAATACAAGCGAAAATATGGTGTGATAATTATGGCCCAAATAAACTTTCTGTGCTTATTCTAAAACAAAAACAAGATTTAATGTTGACTCAACGACTCTTTAATTATATTTTCCGTGTTTATTTCCCCTTTTTTTACGGCTCTAAATTTTTTAGATATCTTTAAGAGCTTTAATTTTATTAAGGCTAATTTAATTTCTAGTACAACTTTTCGGCTGACCTCAGTTGACCTGTACTACTTCTATAAGTATAAAGTAGAAATTGGCTCCTTTCTTTGTGTTTATTTATATTTACATTCCTTTTTCGCTCTCGAATGTTTTTTATTCAGAAAACGACACACAATTTATCGGGTCATCTCTTCTAAAAATTTTGGGAACAAAAATATCTCTCATTAGCAACTGGACAAATTACAATCGTAGTTTATTTCGTCTCTTATATACACATTCAAACCAACGGTATCAACAGCCTTTCGAAAACATCCTTATAACTATTACCTATAACCAAACACCCAACACCCACCAAATCACTCTATAATAAAACATCAAAGCATCAAACTACTCTCCGGCGACTCCGTAGAAATCACCTCTCGCACTGGCGCTCAGCGAAAAATGAATAAATCGCGCATTCGCGCAAAATAAGCTACTTACTCATCGCGCAAATTACCCAAGCTTTTTACATCCTTTGACTCTTTCCCCTTCTTTCTCGCGACGTCTCGCAGCAGCAGCAGCAGCACCACCACCACCACTTTTACGATTAAATCAAGCTGCCCCCTTTTTCCCTCCTCCCTCTCCTTATATACAAGCCGGGCGCGCGCACTTCATCTCCGCGAAAATTCCCTTTCATCCTCACCGCCAGCACCACCACCTCTCGCGCATTTCCTCCACCCCCGCTCGTCCCACATACGGAAAACCAAATTTTCCCCCCTCTCACGTCCTTTTCCCCCCAGCGCACAATGCTGCCGCTACTGCTACACACACACACACACACCCACACAACAGTTTTATACATATATATATATACACATAGCAGTAGCTGTAGTATACGGAGGGAGCCTGTGCGCGCGCGCAACGGATCGGGGATCGCAAGCGCGCCGGCGAGAGACGAGAGAGAGATCCAGCGCGAGCGCGGACAGTCTGCCGGCACGTCCCGACGAACGCGGTCGGTCGTCGCGCGAGAGTATAGAGAACAGAGTGTGTTGTACTACTCGCGAGCGGAGCGCGAACGCGAGGATCTAGAAGTGCAGTGCGCACGGTTACGTGTATATATGTACACAATACGCATGGACGACGGTACGCGCGCGCTACGTGGGACACGTGTTTGAAAGGGGGCAGTGCAGAGAGGAAGGGACAGAGAGAGAGAGATAACGGCAGGAAAAGCGAATGACACGGGAACGTGATTTCGAGAGCACGAGGGATGACGCTGGGGCGCACTTGTCGCCGATAGACTCTGACATCTTTTTCTCGAGGATTTTCACCTGTGCGTTTTTTTTCATTCCCATTGTTGCTCTCTCACTTTTTTTTACTACTACTACTACTACTGCGCACACTCTAGTTTGTACACATATACACATGCCATATATATGTATCTACATAGACCCACGCACACACGTGCGTATATATAACCCAGCCCAGCTGTCCTGTTTGTTTCTAGTTTCGCGCTCTGTTATTGCTGCTGATGTTTGTCCTGTTCTTTTTTCCCGCCAGCGCGCGCGGATTTTCCTTTTTCCCGATGCTTTGCTGCTACACAAGCGCGACAATAACAAGCGTGGGAAAATGTTTCTCGCCGTGTATAGTAGAGACTTCCAGGAAAATCCTGTCCCACACCGGCTGACCACGACCTCCTTTTTCCCCGTTTTCCTTTTTCTAACGGTCCTCCGCTGCTCCTTTCTACCTTTTTCGGAATCTGTGTAGCTTAGAGCATTATGGAGAATAAGAGAGAGAGAGAGAGAGAGTGAGTGAACATACTCGGTCTGTTTGTATACGTAGAGCAGCAGTGCGGAAACGTGCTCGGCGGAGGGATTGTGGCGTGCATAAAGCGAGCGCGGGATTGTTTCTTTTGTAAACGCAATGAAAATTTTAGTTGCGGTGAGTCAATCTAGCCGCCGTCGACGCTTCTCCGACACTAAAAGCTCACGCGAGAGCGGCTTATATGCATAGATGAGGTTCGATTACGCGTACACACACACACACGTCGTTTGCCGCGATGAAAATTTTAGCAAGAGAGAGTTTTGACGAATGTCGCTAATTTATTTATGAGAACGTTTTAATGGTCGGCGATCAAAGCGGAAATTAGGTTTTCCGGCAAATTAGCCGCGTGCGGGGTGAAAGTTGGCGAGTTTCGAAAAACCCGGGGATGCGTTTACGTGGGGGGAGAAGAGAGCGGAAAATGTTACGCGGCCCCTCGCGCGCGAATTTAGCGTGCGCACGTTAATACATTTTTCGCGGCGCGGGAGTTTGTTAAAGCGGCGCTTGTAGTTCGTGGGGTATTCATGCGGCGCGGTATAAATTTATGAGGAAAATATGTTTGGCGCAATATATTAGGGAGTTCGTCAAAATTAAAAACTTCGGGCGAGTTGTGCCGCGAGTCGAGGTCTCGGTATAATTCTTTCATTATTCATGGGAATTTTGCAAATTCTTGAGAAGAGCATTCACTTTGCGAATTTTTCCGCGGAAGTCGCGGAATTTTTCAACCGGAAATCACTGCAAGCTGCGCTGTAATCTTTTATACGCGATCTTCTCTTCTTTTTTCAAAAGCGTATTTGTAAAATTTGAAAACGTTCGAAATTAAAATAATTTATTAGATATTAAATTAAGAAGGTTAGAAAAATAGTGTTGTTTGTTTGAATATTTATAGGAAAATGTTATGTTTTGAAATGTAAGCTTTGCGTCTCCGGCATCTGAAATTCACCGCGGAATTCCATAAGTACGTACCTCAGATTTGATCGTACCAGAGCATATGCTGCTTGTAATAACATTCCCTGTTGTAGAGCGTAGAAATAATTTTAGCTTTGCAAAATTGATATGCGACTCAAGAATAAGTTAATGTATATACCAAAATTTCGTGTCATGAAAAGTAAACCAAAAGTATGAATCAAAAATTTATCATCAATGAAATGCAACTTATAACAGAACCCACATTTCGCCAAACAAACCCTTAGAGCAGTGGGGTAAGCAAACAAAAATCCAGATTTCTGCGAAGCTAATCTAAAGTTTGAGTTGAGGCGGTCGGTGCAATAACAACTAAACTCTGATAAGTTTTAGACGAAAGCACATAAAGGCAATTTATAGATTCGCAACGAGACATAGCATAATTTATTACGTTATAAAATCAATTTCAAAAGAAAAGATAAAAAATAATATTCACGCAAAAATTATGTTATTATATTTAAGTTGACGAATAGAGAACCAAATTTTCGTATCAAAATTAAAAATGCAAAGTTCCGTGTAAAGAAAATTCCTTCGCCCTGAAAAATTCTTGTCACTTTTATGATTGATACCCTTTCAGTTGCTACTTCTATATCCGTGCATTCAATGTTTCGCCCATGAATAAGGTTATTAACTTTCGACGTGCACATTGTCGCGCGAGAGGGCCGATGCATTCATGAATGCATGTTTTTCTGACGCCAGAATACACGAGGCTCGGGATCGCGTGCTACTCGCGCGCGAGCGCTCGTGCCGCTATATATGTATATAGTGCCGGGAATATTTCAAAAATTCTAAATTAGCAGAATTTCAAGAAAGGGGGAGTATTTTTCCATTATTAAAAGTAACGGTGTAGCACGGTATACGTGCAACAAAGTATCGTATTTTTTGCTGTTTAGAATATAAAACGTAATATAGCTTTTATTAAAAATCTTTTAACATTAATATAATTATAACGCCATATTTTTAATAAAGCCAAATAGCTCTTTGCATTATCAAAATGCGTTATTAACGCGTTGACTGTCACAGACATGGTTGTAAATTTTAAATTACTTTTTAACGTTATTTACTACACCACTTTTATCACACTTTTCCAAGGTAAATTATAATCAACTTAACGCGGCAAATATAACGGCCATGAAATCATTTAAAAACGTAACCGTTAATTTTTCAGCTTTCTCCGTTATAAAATCAACAATAAACAAACCTACGTTTCGCGCGCACTATATGCTTGCTCGTATATAACAGGAACAACAAAAAAATGCACTTTATCGACACTGAAAAAATACGCTCCAAGTCGTTCGAAATAACGATAGCCATTGGGTTTTATTAAGCGAAAACTATTTTAATCGAGTCCACGGCGACTGGGGACACCGCCAGGGGCACGCGCGGGTATAACAATATCGCAATGGTCAAACTTGAACTTTAAAACTGTTCGATAAATATTTTATTGGCTTTCGGTGTGTATCTTTTCCACGTATATATGTAGCCACAGGGCGCGCGGTTGTACGAAGTTTTTGCGGCGCACAGTGCCAGCTACTATACCACTGTGCTACGCGCGCCGCGGGCCAAGTGACTTTTCGCCTTAATTAAACCACAATGTAATCAAGCCTTATAAAATAGTTACATCGCGCCTTAGCTTTTATCAAAGTGCATAAGTAATAACGGCCAGGGTGCTGGTTCGCGCCGCGAAAACTCGGGACGGCGGTAGGTCCCGCCGCGAGAGAAAGTTTATGCTGCATTATCAATTTTAACGAGATGAAAATGAGATGCGCCGTCGAAAAAACGACCCCCTGCCATGGCCCGTTGAGGCAACGCGCCCTGGTGAACCTTGAAAAGGGAAAAAAGATGAATGCAAGAACGGTAAAATCAGGCGTATTGTGGGATGGGTAGGTAGAGGAGAACAAGGATGTAGAGACTGAACCTTGGGATATTTAATTAATTCCGTGGGATAATCATGTAACGTAATCTTATATTACTTTTGAAAATGTAAGGGAGGTTTCATGCTAATTGTGGACTGTATTTAATTGAACTTATTAAAACTGCAGGGAGCGAAATTTTGCTAATGTATTTTATTTAAAAGTTGAATGGTTCTGGGGTTATAAACTTTAGTAATTTATCGTATAGAATGTAGTTTCTTTTGTTGCCGGATGTATAAGTAACTCATATACACTTCCGTTCTTTTGTGGTAAGCCTAGGGTATATTATACAAGGACACATATTTAATGTAGTATTCCATTTATATCAATTTCGGTGCGATGACCATTTTACTCAATAGAACAAAAGCTTCTTAGAAATAGAAATGTCTAATTATATAAATATACTATACGGAAACTCTATATCAATGCACTTTAAATGATATGCTTTCAATATGGAAATTAAACTCGTCGCTAGAATGTTTGATTTTCTAGGAAACTCGCAGCAAAAGCTTAATTAGAAACGTATATGGTAGAAGAATACTACATAGAAATTTGACGTTTATTTTTTTCTTTCGTATGACAGCATGGAAAATTCAAGTTGTAAAAAATAGTTGAGCGCGTGGTTAGCTTTTTCAGCGGATGCAAAAGCGGCTTTGTCTTTTACAAAAATAAAGCAGCATTTTTTGTATACATACAGAGAAATTTGTACACTGATAAATATATACGTGCATCATTTATCCGCATAGTTGAAAATCGGATTTAAAAAGTGTTTTCGCCCTCGGAATTTTGCGCGCGCGAAGCTACTTCGGCGTTAATATTGCAACATATCCGAAACCTTTCGAACAATCGGAAAAAAATAGCTGAAAAGCTCTCAAAAGTGCGTAAAATTTTTAAAACCTCGTGACCGACGTTTATGGTTCAGCCCGCCCTCGTATTGTAATTCCAGTGTGCTGCGCTAAACGACGTTTCCGGCGTATTTGCGCGTAGTTAGAATATTCTGTTTGAATTTCGCGATTAAATATCTCAATAATGTGCGAGTGAATTTCAGTCTAACAAGGTTTGAGTTTTAGAGTTATAGCCTATTAGCGCTGTAAAGTTTTTCTAATCCGTTCGTGATGATGAAATATTATTATTACACCGACGCAGTCAAAGATAAAATGAATAGTTTTGTTTATTATTCGCGAATAGGTATAATAATTGTTACTTTTATCAAATCGATATTCCTTTATTTCCAAATTATCCAATGAATTTTTCAAATACACTATACAAAAGTAATAAACAATTTAAAATAATTAAAGCCAAATGAACATTACAATATGTATGAAACACAAAAGATGGGTAATTGGAAGGTATTGCAATACCGTATCAATTACTGCATTGAAATTCAATAAATCAGTTATATAAAAAGAGCCTGTTTTAAATAACAGGGTGAAACCTCTCATCCTATTAAAAAGCTTACCTAATTCAATAGTTAACCAAAGCGAACACGCGCACACAATAAATCTCTTTATTCTTACCTGTAATTTACTGATAATTATAGCCTATACGAATAACCATAATAGATACCGAAATAAATTGTTTTCCAACTAAAATCACGCAGCGCACGTGCCTCCAGGCTTTAAAACCGCCATCCATAACCAGCGGCCGCGCGCGCCGTGGGGGCAAAGAATCCAAGGCTCTCTTTCTCTTCCCCGATACCCGAGCCCCCCATGCAAATTGATTAATCAATCGTGGCGGTGGCACAGCGACGCAGAGAAAATTAGTGTTAAGCGCGCGGCAGGTAGATCGCGTCGCGGGTTGTTGCTGGTGTCTCTCTCTCTCACCCTCTGCGCGCGTGCGAGCGCTGGCACAGTGTGCAACGCGCTTGCGAGAGCGCAACCGAACGAGCGAGAGAATTATGAGGGCTTTGCGCGGCCAAACTACTCATGAACATTAAGGGTCATTACAATGCCCATAAATTGCGGACACCGTCTGCCACGATATTTACGCCATCAATTCTGGCTGTGTAGCGACGCGCGCGCGCGCGCCTCTCCGACGTGCGCCATGGCGTGCGGACGGCTCGCTCCTTATACGAGCGTAACGCTGGGATGTCGATTTCTTCGTTGCTGACATTTAATTTTCTTTTGTCGTTGTTTCTTTGCTTTTGTCTCTAGTTGGGATTTTGTGCGTTTAGGGTAAAATCGTGAGATGAATCTCGTTGGTGGTATGTGTATTTTAGCTTGATGTCGTTGGCAGTGCTTGCCTGTTACGATGCGGGCGCTGCAGAAATTAGTTATACAGATAGGGTGGTGTGAGAATTTCTAAATTTGAATAAAAGTAGATTTAAATGAAATTATAATTCCAAGACAGCTTATCTTAGCTTTTTTTTATTAAAAATGATATATACTATATCAATATTCTGTAAAAAAGGATCGAAGTTACATATCCCGGAAAATAATATTTTCATAATAATAATTGAAATTACAAAATTAGGGCTGCACGATATAACAAGGTTAATCTTAATCTTGTTCTGTCTTGTCTCAATATTCAAGACAATAATCGATACAATATCAAAATTGTGATCTCAAGAATCTTGTCTTGTCTTGAAAATAACTTGACATTTTTTAATCGTAATAATTTATCGAAATAATCGTAATAACACCTATATGGTTGAAGAAATAAAGAGAAAGGGGAAATTATCATGAAAAAAGAGGATTATTATTTATTAATTTTATAATCTCCTCCTATATCCCCTCAGGCCAGCTTACTTAGTGAGGCCACAGGGAGAGAGTGCGCCGTCCAGCGGTGGTGCAGAAACTACAGACTCTGGTCGGTGGCACATACATGGCGGGAAAAATCAAATTTCAAATTTGGCATTCATTTGTAAGTTTGAGCCTTTTTTAAATAGTGAATTCGCTTACTATTTCACTTAAGCGTACCTTCTCCATCTACGTGGATCACGCCTCCCCCTGCTATTTGGGTTTAAGACTTTTTTAAATAATCGACTTACTTACTATTTCACGTCTGCGTCTTCCTCTTGTACCTGAACTTCAGATCATCCGGCTACTTGGGGGGGTTTAAGAATTTTGTTAATAATTGACTCGCTTGTTGTCTACGTAACTTCCTTTTTGGCGTGGATCTCGTGTGCTCCAACTGTTTAGATTATGACTTGTTTATATAAACGAATTGCTTTTTGTCACACTTCTGCGTAACTCCATTTTTGCGTGGACCTCGCATTTCCCAGGTATTTAGGTTTGATACATTTTCTAATGATTGACTTGCTTACAGTCGAAAGTCAGCGTAACTCTAATATGATCAAGAACTTCAAGACAAAACAATAATACTTTTCATATTGACTGACAAGGCCAAGAAAAGAGAGAAATTTTCAAGAATTTACAAGAGCGAAACAATAATTACAGAAATATTATATCTCGCGCGGCCCTATTTTTTTCCTTTTTTAATGCATTTTTATAGGTTACTTTTTTCTTGGATACTAAAAAATGTATTAAGACTAATTCTCATACGTAGTTCTAAAAGAATTACATTAAGAATAATAGATGACCTTACAAATTTTTTATTGAATTTAAAATCGCACATTTTTTGTCTTGGATATACTTATTTAACATCAATCGATCTTCTTTAAAAAAGTCTGCATGTACAGACCTGGTTTTGTAGGCGTTGTTATATTTGGATTAATCAAATGCGTAATGGCATCAAGTATTGATTTTAGTAAGTTCAATATATATGCATCGGATATAAAAAACATAAAAGCTTAATTGTTTTATTTAGAACGGTAAAGATTTTCGATTCTAGTTTTCTAGTATCGATTATTGAACATATATGCTGTTCAATTATTAATAAGTCACATCATCAGAAAAACTCTAAATATTCAATTAGGAATAATAAATTAATAATTTTAAATGCTATTGATGAATCAAAATATTTTAAAAATTTTAAACGATATTTCAATTTTTCGATGGTTTTTAATGTGTATTTATTCCAATCGGAAGATAGTCGTATATGAAATTAAATAAATAAATGGGTAATATCATCTCTATCCTGTCAGTGTTTATATTTCATGTATTTTCTGACATCGCAGCTATTGGTAACAAGTCAATGCCTTTAACAAGATCACTTACGTTCAAAGCATTAGCCATTTTGATGATGTAACCTGATTCCTGTGAGAATGGTTCATCGGAGTACGAATTAATGTCGAAATTTCAATTGACCATGAGACTGAAATAGAGCAGAGCAATGAGTAAATACGATTATGCTATCGATTTTATTCGTCAACTTGTACACACGTTAACAAAATGTAATAATCATTAATTTCCATTTTTAAATAAACGAAATACGTATACGTACATGTTGCGAATATCTATCAAGTTTATGCATGCACCACAAAATTCTTGATGATAAACAAATGTATAGTAAGTAGTTTATTTTAAAATACTATTCTGTTGAAATACAAATCATTGTAACGTGATATTCCAACAATGCTGTTACATTACAAATATCCTTCAATCGTTGAAATGAAATTCTAATACATTCTTTTGAGCGCAACAACATAAATCGCAGATAAACGTTAACGTATTTCATCGTAAAAAAGGAGAGAATGAACGAAACGTGTCAAGAGTCAATCGCGCGATACCTCTTTCTACAAAAAGTGCACTCGTACCAATCTCCAGCATTCCACTTGAATTCGAATGAAATTCCAATTTGCATGATTTACCAAAGTCTATTTAAACAAGCGCATTCCCGATACAAATCAGTAAAAATTATTATCGACAACCGCAACGCGGAATTTCAATAAAAGCACGCGAAAACGCACAAGCGTGTACGCTCCATCGCCATTGATAACAGACAGTATAGCGCGCGATATAAATACCTCAATCAAATGACGGATCTGCGAGCGAGCAAGCGCGCGCACGCGAAAACCGTGTGTACCGGCCCTTCATAACTTTTATAACGGCGACGATGAAAACGACGCGCTCGCGAGTTTCGCTCGAACAAAAAAACGCGCGAGTACGTTTTTTTTCATTGGGCAATGAAAAGCGTCGAAGATTATCGAGAGCCATTAAACGCAGAAGGCATTCATCCAGCTCGCGCTTCGCCAAGTGTCCCTCTTCTCTCCTATCCCAAGCGCGAGCTCCCTCTTTTTTTTAACGCAAACCGCATGAATTTTAAGTTACGTATACGCGCGGTCTCACGAGGGAAATGAATTTTTCAGTGGCCGCGCTGAAAGGGATGAAGAGTGCGCACATGTCGGTTTTCGCGCTGATCCCATGCCGGGCGGCGGTCACGCGCGGGGAAATTAATAACGCGCTGGCAGTGTGTGTGTGTTCGGGTCGCCCGCGGGCGAGTCATTTTAGGGACCGCGCATTTGTTGTGCATGCAGGCCTGCATAAGGACAGCGGGGCGATTATGCGTGCGTGTAACGCGTGAGTTTAGGCGTTAGCGAGAGAGCGAGTGTATGTGTAGTGCGCACCGAGTGCGGGAGTGAAACTTTTGGGTGAGCGAAAGGAGGAGGTGGACGCTCTCTCTCTCTCTCCCTCTCGGTCTTTGTTGCATCACTTGATAATTTTGGTCTGTGTGCGGTTAGGGGCTGTAGAGCGCTGCGTTTTAGTGGAATTGCGAGAAAATAAGGGGATAAATGCATGAGGTCAGTAGTTTTTGGGAGGGGCTGTGGGAACTCTTGGCAGTTGATTATGGGATTAAGAGGTAATGCGGTTAAACTATTACCGAGCAAATTTCACATTTTCGAGGCTATATAAAAAGTAGTTCTTCGAGCATTAAAAAATTAAGCACTGTATTAAGTTTTACAATATTCTACAATAAATTTCAAAGAAGTATCAATTTCTTTGTAAAAATTTTGTTTGAAGTTTGAGCAAGAACAAATTGATATTTGATTTCAAATTTTTATAGTTCGCGAAATATTGTAAAACTTCGCACAGTGCATTTCTCATTTTTTATAATTAGAAATATTTCTTTTTATAAGGCCTCGTACATGTAAAATTTATTTGCAATAATTTAAATCTGGTATCAACTTAAAAGTCGGATAACATCGTTTTGAAATTTAATAATTATAACAGATTAATCCACTTTAAAGTATGTATATAATAATAAATGTCAGGTTCTTTCTTATAAAATGTATTTTTAACATCGAATTTTATTCGCTAAAAATTCAGTTGATTAGGCGTCAAAATTACAGTATTATACGTGTCTATTGAATTATCCCGACCAATTTCAACTCGTGATTAAGTAAATACGAATATACTGGCGTCCCCATCACTGAAACGGTTTGATAACTGCAGTTTACTCCGACATAAATGAATTATGAAGAATGAACCGTCAATGTAGTAGCGGAATAATTGAATTACCCAGTAAAAGAGAAAAAAAATTCAAAAATTCATATTCCGCACCACGTTTTTATCAGATCATTCATGAGTTTTGAAAAAATAAATTTACTCTGCAGTGTCGAAAATCGTGAAATATTGGAAAACGTGCATAAAATATTCAAAATTCTGTTCATACAAAAATTGAAGATAAGTCACATAAGAAAAGCTGCTATCAATTCATTAATACTTAGCTTCGTGTATTGTTCAATTACACAGACTATTATTAATACATAATAAAACATACTAAAATGTTTATAATTTACTGTATGTCTTATATGTCATATATATGTATGTGTAAAATATAATTCATAAGGAAATATCACTTATCAAAAACATGCTGAGGAATATAGTTCATGGTGAGGTAGAAATCATTTCAACTTTGAAAAACAGATTATAAGTTTATATCCCACTGCAAAGCTTATCTTGTTTCTGCTGCCATTTCACATCGGACTTAAAATTTTTTTGTTAATCCTTGCGTAACTTCGAATAGTTTCCTAATGGTCGTTGAACCGAGTCTTTTTGCCAACATATAACAACTTTGGGCATATAGCCACAGAAAACAGGAATTTAAAAAAAAAAACGTAGATATACATTAATATTTTCTGCTTGAACCCGATGTATACTACTAGAAAAAAATTGCTTCTAAAGTCCCAGATTACATGCGAGAATACCCATAAGCGGAAAATATACTCTCCGAAACCACTCCACCATCTAAAAACCAGTATTTTAAGAGCTACAGCGCCACAAAGATACTAGTGGTGTAGACCAACGTCCGATGCGACAACAAAGTAAATTTGAAGACAGAACAACCTTGGGTTCACAATAGAAAAAAGTTGCAAGAGGGAAAGCATCTTTTCCGAAACTCACTTTCCATTAGTTGTCTAGTAGTTGAGAAAATCGGATAAAAACCGTCAATATTACGGCGTCACACATACATACACTCAAAAAAAATTTTTTTTTTTTCATCAATATTACGTATTTCGACTTTAGGTGACTCATAATATATTTCTAACATGTTTTGTCGACATTTTTTCCCCATGATAAAGCTTCCTCGCAAAGAACCAAAATATATACTATTCAATTTCCAAATTCATTTGATCAAATTTACAAATCTTATAAAAAATACATATGTTGTTTGTTTCCTAGGATTTAAAGTTCAAAAATACCGAAATCAAATAATCCTTTGAGCTAGTGCACAGTTGCAAACCGCGAAACTCGAGCGTTTTTCAAAATATCCATTCCATATTTTTCTACATCCAATGCCACAGTGCAACGCCATTGAAACCCTCTTCTCTTTACTCCGCGGCAAAGCCTCCCAAACTTTCAAAAAATTTTACCATTACAATGCTTTTACCCTACCAGTCCTCTCTCTCTCTCTCTCTCTCTCTTCCACCCCCATAAGCGCGACGCGGAATATATATATACGTGACAACGCGCCTCTCCGAGACAAAAGCAATCGCGCTAAAAGTACGGAATAAATACGGGCGCGAGCGGAGCCGCGAGAAGATCCCCGGAAAAAGAGTTAGAGCGACTCGGTAGAAGAGAGGAAAGGGGGTGGGAGGAGAGTATAAGCGCATGGGTCACGGTATAGTTGATAAACAGAATGAATATTTAGCAAGTTTGGCTGGCTGGAGGCCGCTCGCGAGCTAGCGCGCGAGCGTTATATAGACCAGACAGAGTTGTTGTCGGCTCGGTGCGCGCCGAGCGATATTCGCGACCGCAACAGGCGAATTTCCGAATTCCTTATTATACATGCTCTCTCTCTCTCTGTCTCACTTTTAGTCTCCCTTACTCCCTCTCTCTCTCCCTCTCTCTCTCTCTCTCTCTCTCTCTCTCTCTCTCTCTCTCTCTCTCTCTCCGCCGTACATCTACATGCGAGCTGTGTAATACGCGCATAAATCAAGTCTATAACTACGTGTGTATGAGTGTGTGTGCGTGTGAGTAAGTGTATATAGTTGGCTTAAGTGCACAGGAGGCCAGGGAGAGAGCACATTCTATCTCCCTCTCTTTTTGCAGCTCTAGAGAGAGAGAGAAGGGTGCGTGGAGAGGCTCGCCCTTTAAGGCGCTTAAGTTATCGCCCAATTAGTTCGGCGCGGTCGCGCCGAATTTATATCGCCGGGGCGCGAGAGGCCGCGGCGTTGGCCCGACGCGGAAGAAGTCGCGACATTCTTGGGAAGGTAGAGCGAGGAGCGTATATTTTTTACTTTGCGCTCGCCCTGGAATTTCGGGACTTTTTTCGGGAGCCGGAGTTATTATTTGGTGGGAAATGATTTTTCCGTTATTTTTCAATTAGCGTAGAATAGGATATTAAGTGTGGTATTATGAAGAAGATTACAAAGTATATTGCTTTTTTAAAGCGGGGGTTTTGAAGGCATAAATTTGGGTTACTGTAAAATAAAATTGTGGTTGGATACAAAGAGTGTGTTAATATTCGTTTTGTTCATTGAGCATATTGATAGAAAATTTGCTGATTAATTTCAAAATAAGAATTAATCAAGATTATTACTCAATAGGATTACAGAAAAAGTCAAAGAATCAAAGAAATTGCTCAATAGGAAAAAAGAAGATTTTCATTAGCTTTAACAAACTCTATGTAAACTTAATATTTTATGGTGATGATATAAAATGCAAATATAGCAAATTAAAAGGATGTTATAATTTTATTAGGCAATTATGAAAAGTTATGTCGAAGAGCGTTTGATAAAAAAGCAGCGAAAATTGCGAAAGACTGTAATAAGAAGTGAAAAAGGGGACATC
>JAPYZO010003999.1:0-11800 GCA_030522905.1 Torymus flavipes | reverse complement strand
AATCTAAGAAATAGCCAAAAAATGGTTGAAAATCGTTTCATCAAAGCCATTTATTAGCCAGTTTTACTAGCTATTTTCTAACTTATTGGCCATTTCATACAGATGAATTTCTACCAGGGTAACAGTGACTACATTTTCTTCTCAGTGCACTCCTTTAACCCATTTTTTTTCTTCGCATGCACATCCTCATTCTTATTATACAAAACGCACCATGCATCAATCAACGCACAGCCACCACTCCTCTCTACTTCTCTCTTGCACCTCTTGCGTTATTTCGCTAATGAGATGGAAATTGATTTCTCTCTCTCTCTCTCTCTTGCTCTCTGGCAAACGCAGGCGCGGCGTTAGGTAAGCGCGCGCGTTATAGCGCTCGGCCGATTGTAACCGTTACCAGAGCTCTACTCTGGTCAAACACACGCAGCAGCGGCCGTGCAACCGTCTCAATCAGTCGTCGTCGGTTTACCCGGCCCTCGATCCGCGCCCCGTCTAATTTTCCAAACCCAGAGAAACGATTGTGTTTTACCTATCCTCTCTCGGCGATAGTTAATAACGCAAGTATAATTCTAATGGGTTTCTCACCGCTACGGCTAATGTGTCTCGCGAGTTCCGCAGTGTTCCATCCATCGCCATTATATATCCTACTATATATATAGGTGTACGTGCGCTCGCGCGAACCTGTTGGGAGTTGTGAGAGCGAGAGCGAGAGATAGAGAATATTGCCATACTCCGATGATTAAGCGCTTCGATTAGGAGACAGACACGCGACGGTAGCTCCCGGGCTGATGCCGTGTGCCTCTCTCTCTCTCTATATATATCTCGCTGTACGTGTGTGATTGAGTTTCGCCCGCGAGAGTGCGAAGTTTGACGACGTCGGCTGATACGCGACCGTATACCTATGTATATGTGTGAGATTTTCGAGTTTGAGCTGTGCAAGAGACACAAGAGCTGCGGTGGTACGGATTTTATCTTTAATTTATACAAAGTTGAAATTAGACGCGCGGTTCGTATAATAATTATTATTATAGGAGAAAATGTAACAGTTTGGTCATTCAACGATAAGATTAAATATATATCTTTAATTTTCTTTTGTCCGCACTGTACACAAGTGCTAACCTCACTCTAAGCGAATGAATACACTATACAATTACACACACACTGGCCTTTTCTCTCTCTCTCTCTCTCTCTCTCTCTCCAACGACCAAAAAGTCATAAAAGCTACCTCTAAACCTAAGCCTCACACTTCGCCGGCATTGTTTCCCGTCTCGCTTCCTGCTTCTCTCTCTTTCTCCGAAACCTCATTTGTATAGCTGACCATTCACACACACACACACTATACCCCCTCGTTTCCCCATTCCACTGCCCCCCCGCATTATCGCGCGGTCACACAACAGTTCGGCTCCGCCGAAAAAAAGCGATTACGGCAGCGAGCGGGGAGGCGCAATTAAACGGCGTATAGTTTTTCCGACAATAAACAAGCCATCCTCTACCCCGTTCATGTTTATGCAGCAGCAAACGAAAGAGGAAGGGCGGCCGATTCATGTTAATATCATGAGGCAACTTTCCTCTCTCTCTCTCTCTTCGCCGTATAAATAACGCATGAGAACCGAAGCAAAGTTTCTTCTCTCTCCCTCTCTTATATACCCTGCGGGTCCCGTCGTCGTCGCCGCATAGTCATTCGAAAATGAAATTCCGTCGCGGGAAAAGGCGCGCGCGCGCGCGAGGAAAATCTGCCGGGCGTATACATATACCACCACCACAACTTATACTGCTCCCACGCGAATGTCTCGCGATATCGTGCGTACGGAGCAGCGATGTATATATGCACGCGTGTATATAAGTCGCCTGCAACTGTCGCCGGATTACAATAGCAAATCGGTATATATATACATATTATACGCGTATAGCGCCTACGTATATAGCCGGGGCGTAAAATGCAGATTAGCGGGTGGAGGGGGGCGACGATCGGTCGACAGACATACGCTGGCATTAGCATAATTTACGGTCGGCAAAATTTTCTTTCGCTGCTGCTGCCGCTGCCGCCGCCGCGTGTTACGTAAGTGGAGCGAGCGTGGGCGGGCCCCGCGACGAAAGGTGCGCTGAGAGACTGTAGAATGTGATACGTGCATGTATAGCTGTGTGCGTTTCTTGGTATATATATGTGGCAATATAATGCGGAAGTCACGTTGCGCGCAGGTGTCAACGGCCTTCGAAACTAATTAATCACGCGGGAGAGGGAGAAAGGGACGATCCTAATGATGTGATGGTCTTCTTATAATGAAGCGACTACGCGAAATTGTAGTTGTTGCGTCAGCGATTCGGCCGGAGTAATTGCGTCGATGCCTGCGGAACTTTGCGAGTTGCTGTGCAAGGGGATGAGACGACGTCGATTGCGTATAGTAGAATATAGTTGTTGTCGGAGTTCGACTGTGGGGTATATATGAATTGGAATCGCGCTGTTTTTCTACAGCTGCGGGGTTGGGAATTTATATATGCGCCTGATAACGAGACATGATGGTATAATCCGAAGACGCGGACATTCGTAGATGGAATGTAAATTTGTCAAAGGATAAAAAATTTGTTATGCTAACGACGACGCAACTCTCCGAGTGTTATAAGTACTTTGATTATATACATCAACGAAATCTCATAACTCACAAGGACGGATGATACCGCGTCACACAGCGACGACAAATTTATCAACTGTATAGAGCTCTCACCTGTAACAGAAAAAAAGAGAAAGACGGAGATTAGACATTTGAATAGAACGGTAAAAAATAAAACACTCATAAATTCCCGCGAATTCCTGGCACACGGCATACCGTAAAAACATACACATACACAGTTATCCCTTATCGAGGCTCGACAGACACACTCACCGGCCGCCGGCACAATTTTCCGGCCATCCGGAGCGCGCTGCTCCGCTTTTTCAGCTCGTCGGACAGCGAGTCGAGCGAACGCGCGTCCCCGAGATAAGCTAATTAGTACACACGACAATTTTCAAATCTTCGGGGATTTCCCCGCTTCCTCGTACTACACGCCGTAGTTTTCCCTCCCTCCCTCTCTCTCGAGGGTCGGATAATTATCTTCTTGCCGAGGTTCCTGCCTGCCTGCCTTACATCCATTCTCTCTGTGGCGCGCAGCAGCTACTCCGGTGGGAGAGACGGTAAATAGCAATCGAAAAACGAAGGGGGTTCATTAGGTCGATTATTTCCGCTTTGTTTCGCCCTGCGACGGCGGCTGTTTTAGGTGCGATTTTAGTGCTCCTGTGTTCTGCTCGTATATATATATATAGTATAATATTGCTGGAGAGAGTGCGAGCTGGAAAAATAGCCCGAGGTGTGTGTGTGTGGTTGTGTACGTATACACAATGTGTGTATTTACAGGGTCGAACTCGATATTATAGTATATCGAGGGTTAGTTTGAGAAAACTCCGATTTTCGATAGTTTTTGTGTGTATGTATAAGGTTTATATTTATCGGTAGACGATAGTATCTACTACTGCCTCTGCTATATATAGCAATCCCGTGCGGTCGGTGCACGAACGGTTATTATTTGCCCTCAAGTTTCTTTCTGTTTTATCAACGCGCCACGCCATCGTAGCCCAAACAGACTCCTATATAAGAATCTACTGTATTTACCAAACGAACAACCCCGTTACCTATTACTTTACTCTAGATACGTACAAAGTCGCCACACCGTGGGACCGTTTCCAAAAGATTTCCATCTCGTCTGTGCTGTTTCCTCGATCTCCACAGACAAATAATCGAATTAGAAAACCGCGCCTTATCAGCCTCCCCATCTGCTTATTTTCCGACAGATTTATCGCATCCTCTCTTCCCGCGGGCACATCAAAGCTGCCCGCCACAATCAGCGGGCTACACGTGTGCATCCAGAAAGAAAAAAAAATACCCCCGCACGTGTCCTCGTGTCCCAGATATCTCTTCGGATGATCCCGGGAAATTTCGTCCGCCAGATGCGTATACCGATAATACACACACTACACGTAATATACATTTGCGCGAAGATAAAAAAAAAAATAAAAACACAACACACCTCGGTCTTTCTCACGAAAAATACACAGACACTCTTCTCCCTATAGACGCGCAAGCAGCGTATACCACACCGCATCTGCACTCTATCCTCCCCGGAGGGCTCGCATAGCAGCGGCAGCAGCAGCAGCAGCCTCGAGTAAATGAAGCTCGGGAGCGGCGCGTATCGATTATGGAGACGACGACGACGACGACGAAGGCGCGCGCTCAGGCGTCGCTTGCCACATTACGCTTTACGGTCTGTGCTTCGCCCTCTAGAACGTGTCAGCGGCGTACACGTATAGTAGGCTGCTGCTGCTGCTGCTGCAGCCGCGCGACGGGGAATTAAATTCGTGACGAAGCTTCGGCAACGGCCTCTGCAAGCGCGAGCGAATAAGACACATGCAGCGCGCTTATGAGCACGAAAACGTGGATGAGAGGGAGAGAGAGAGCTAGACGATAAGCCGCGGGGAGGTGAACGGCGGCTCGTGTCGCTGCTTGACGTCGCTGAGATATAAACAGGGCAGAGATTTGTGTGGTGTGTGTAGAGGGGGGAACGGATTTTGTTGGTCACTTTTTTTTGGATGGGTTGAGGATGTCCTTTTCGGTGGTAGGTATAGATGGAAGAATTTGTAGTCGAATTCTAGGTTAAAAAAACAAGTATATGTATGGTAATGGTTCATTTTCGACATAGTGTAATAAAATTGTGGAACGATTTATAGTCAAGTATAGAGTGAGCTTAAAAAGCTAAAAACTTGGATGCTTTCATTAATATATCAATATGAGTAAGATATACTTTTTATACTGTTTAATTAAAAAAATATATGTATCTTATTGATATATTTTATTGCATATTTATAAGCACATCTGAGCAGTAGTAACTTTACACACTAATTAATTGCTTATCATTTAATTATATAATTTGCTAAAGGTAAATATGCCAGCGCGTTACGCATACATTAATATCGTTATTATACAATATTAGGTATAATTGAACAATCGCAACTGTATAAAATATCATCGTATACATAATTTTGAAACGATCAAATTTACAAATTACTAGTATAATTGGCCCGATAATGATCAATCGACGCCAGTTGTTATTATTATTGTTCTAAATTAATTCGCTATTCTGCCGGGCGGGCAGAAATTTTTTTATAATGAAGAATCAATTTCACCGGAGTTTCGCCCGACATAACGAGTGACGAGAGAGAGAGAGAGAGAGAAAGAGAGCAACACAGCGCGTGTAAATACAAACAGCTACAAATTGAACAAACAAGTGGAAATTTATCATTCGACGTGTACATCGTAATAATACGCAGCTCGCAGAATTAAACTATATATAACACGCGCGGGCGAATGTCGAAATATACCAAAATTCTCGCTAAAAGCGCGCGGGCGCTAAAGTTATATTATATCAGCCCGTGTTCGATCATCAGAGGCCAAAAACGTAATTATACACACTCGACAATATCCGACATTGACATACACCCACGCGTACGCGCCGCGTCACGTTATATTTACGCGCGATAAACTTTTCTCGAAAAAGCAGCGCGTTGCTTTATACACATGCATTCTCACGCCTCCTCGCTTCTCTCTCCCCCTCCTTATGCACACGCTCGGCACAATGCACTGCCGACGTGCGGCGGCTGCGTCTGACGTCTCTCTCTCTCTCTCTCTCTCTCTCTCTCTCTCTCTCTCTCTCTCTCTCTCCCATAAGACGACTGCTTCCGCGAAACGGCCTTTGTACCTCCACACATACATACACACACACACACACACACTTATTTGTTTATTTATATTCTTCGCGCGCTTGCGGGCATGCGCTAACGCCGCTACCGTTTATTCGCCGGAAAAATTCTACCGAGAAAGAGAGGGAGAGAAATTTTTCCGTCTAGCCGGCTGGCTCCTTTCACGGAAATCGACGATAAATGCGCGGAGATTGCGCGCAGCAGCGAGGCGAGCGAGCAGCCGCGCGGGCAAAATTCGACCCCCTTTCACCGGAGCAATAATTTTCTGGGACGGGGAGTTTGAGTTTCTTCTTTTTTCTCGTATATAGTCGAGTGTATATAGTCGCGGTCGATTTCGGGGTGACACACGTCTTTTTGGCATTTGCAGCGTTGACGAAGCGACGGAGGAGAGGCTGAAGGTTGCGTAATTAACCGGCGGTGACGGAAAATGCCGCGGGATTCGGTTTTTTGGTAAAAAGCTTCGATATATTTTGGTGGTTGTGGGCGAAGATTTTTTTATATTTATCGTGATGGAAGATTGGAGGTAGTATTGCGCGGAATATTTTTATACAAGCTTTTAGATTTTTCTTGAAACTATTTCTTCATGCTTTGATGCGACTATACAGGATTACTAACTAATAATATAACGGAACTAAAAAACGTATAAACTACGACGTGAAAAGAAGTCAAACATCTCAATTTTTAGAAACTAAATTTTATTTTCAATTTGTATATCAAATAATTCTCATATTATACATTGACAACAACTAAAAAAAAAAAAGAAGATTAATAATATAATTTCGACTTTCTCATATATCAAATTGCATTTATTTAATTGTAAAACATCTCTCGACCGACGCCACATTTCAAAACGGGCACACACATCCCCAAATCCTCTCCACGGCGCGCATATCTCTCGATTTTTTTCATCACGAACGCGCATCACCGCTATTATCAAACCACACGCGCGGGCGGCACACATGCGACGATAGAAGGGTAACTTTTTCAGCCAGCGCATAATTGATTCGCTCACCACGAGGCCGCCGGGGAGCTAAACGCACACATATAACGTGCTCGCTCGGGAGTTAAATATTCGATAAAGCTTTCCCCCTCTTCACTCTCCGCACTAAAAGACCAAATATGCGAATTTAAAAGCCCGAAGCTCTCTCGCAAAATATGTAGATTATTTAGACGCGCGGAGTACATAATTTTTCTCCCCTCGCGTAAAATCGAAGCGCTAGCGCTAAAAGCCGGGAAACATACTATACGTGGACGTAAAAATTCCTAACCCATCTCCCCGCGCGCGCGCCTTTTGTCGGGCATTCATATAACGCGGGACGACATACAATGCGCGATCGACGCTGCGCTGCATTTCGGAAATTAGCTGGACATTAACCGAGAGCGAGCGAGTGCTGGAATTAGCGGGGTATATGAATAGAATAGTCCGCGCGCAGTCTCGCGAAAAACGAACGCCAGAGAGAGAGGGCTATAAATGAACCACTGAAAGGCGAGCTCTCTCCTTTTACGATCTTTCGCGGTCGATAAAGGGTCTAAGGACGCGGCGAGCGAGTTCCGAAAACGCGGAATGTCGTGAGCGAGAAAGAGAGAGAGAGAGGCTTTGTTTTTGGATTAAGCGCCGGGAATTTAGAGTGGGCGGAAGAGAAAGGGGGAGAATCCGGCTGGTTGGTTTTCAGCGGATAAGAGAGAAGAGGGAGGGAGAAAGAGTCGATTGAGGTCGCGCTGTATGCTTTTGATTATGGATTTGGAAAATTAAAGTAAAGATTTTTCTTTTTTTTATTAAAGTAGGGAAGAATGATTGGGGGTTTTTCTTGCGTGTTCTAGTGATGTGATTTTTAAAAAACTTAGTATGTCTGAGAAACCGTAATTCAATATTGAATAAAGATATACTGAAAAATGGATAAAATGTAATAAAAATACTGAGTATAATAATGAAACATTAAAAAGAAAAGCAATGTTTTTAAGTCGGTAGCACTCCGATGATGTAACCTCTGAACAAGTAATATTCCTCTGATCGAGAAATTATTATTATTATTATTATTTTTTATGTAAATAGAACGGAATTGGAAAAAGAAGCCGCTGAAATCAGGTCGACGTTCCGTGTTTCCGTTGGAAGCCCCTCATCAACGTCTATTCGAGCTTTTTATTTACTATGTGTTAAATGTTACTGCAGATTGATGAAAAGTTATAAGAGATTATGTAAATCTAATATAACAGGGTGGGATGACGTGAAATGGTGTGAACCAAGTAGAATAACTTTTTATAATGGTTTCTGAAAGAAATGCTATGCGGGATAAAAATTAAAATGCGACCAAGTTATATAAACTTTCTAATGTAAAAAGAAAATGAATATTATATGTATAAATATTATACGTATATATAATACATATAGAACATCATTTTGTCGATGAATTCAACCGGAAAGCTTTTCAATTTGTAACTATGTAAGTACGACAAAACAGAGGAAAAAAAATCGACTTTGCCCATAGAGTGTGTAACTTTGAAGCGAACCTTCCGCCCGTTAAAACCAATTCGAAAGTTTAAAGCGAAATATAATAATTAGCGAAATGGCGTAGCCCGCAGGTATAGAGACGCAACGGTAACTTTGCGAATTTGCCAGTTAAATTAGTCGTCGAACAAACACCATAGTAATTTAAATACCAGTTAGATAGTTCATTTCGCTCGGTCAACTTTTCGCCCGGTCGTGCATCATCGAAATTAAATTCACCGATTCGATCGGATCGCTGCCTCTGTCTGCGTGCGCACTGTATACACATGTATATATATACGAGTGTGATCGTTGCGCCAGTTCTCCCCGCGGTATACTTATAACTAATCGAAACAGACGCGCGCGCGCCCACTATATTTGCCGATGATTTGTTGAGTTTCATTACGTTCAATTTGTAGAGCTGCTGGTGTCCCTCGTTTGTCCGGCGATTAATTCTTCGTTAATTGAAAGCTCGCGTACGTTTTGAACTATTTCAGCGGCAGTGCAGCAGGGTGTGTTCGAATGGCAAAGTTCAAAATTATCCCCTCGCCCTTCCATCTGTATTACTATACAGTTCGCATAAAATTTTCTGAATACTTTATCACTTTTGCATTTAGCTTTTTCTCTCATTGTGTCGACAATGCCGGAATTACGTTGCGTTTACGGGAGGGGAGGAAAAAATTAATAAAGGAGTACCGAGAGTGGTAAAAGAAGCAAACGGAAATGACATAATAAATTGAACGTAAAATATAGTGCGGGAGAGAGAGAGAGTCGCACGCGCGCGGCCTGCTATGAGAGTATTATAAGATAGGGAAAGTGAAGAAAAATTAATGAAGCTTGAAAGTGCATGGGTTATTTAATTATACAGAGTAGTGAAGCTTTTCGAGAGAGAAAGAGAGAGAGAGGGTGAGAGAGGGAGATAGCTGCGCAGCCAGAGCTCATCTGATATTTCGCATTTTTTGTTTCCAAGAATTGCTGGGAGAATTACTCGCGAGTCGGAACTGACACAAAGAGCCATAATACAGCTGCTAAAGTCGACAATTATGGTGAACAAATTAAGATTTGCGTTTTAATTAGTATATTATTAGTGATATTCTTTGAATATCTTCTTCCATGAAAACAAATTTTCGTCTTTTTTAATTACACACTTGAAAAATATTTGTTTGTCATTTTCTCTGTACCATTTATCCGTTGCCACAATAATATATACTTCACAGTAAACTTTATTAACACTTTTCATTACAGATAAAATCAAGAGTTCCCTGATCAAATTCATTACTAATGTATTTACTTTATATACGAAATACATTTCCCAAATTATTTCCGACCTGATTCGCGCGCGCGCATTATACATATAAAATTGAGGAAAAAAATATACACACTAAACGATCGCGGCCGATATATTGATTAGCACATCGCCGGAAGAGATAATACAACGAGCGTCGGCTCTATTAGAAAATTAATGTATCTCGAGCGATGCGCGCGCGGCATATATACACGGAAAGTTAATTAAAGTTAAATAAATCAATTAATACAGCCGAAATTAATTAGAGATCGGGCGCGCTCGTAAATATATATATATAGGCTCAAATTTTACGCGCATATATATATACACACACACATACAATCTACGAAAATCCGCGCATCCGTGTTCCGATGAAGATTTAACGCGCGTATAACACGCTGTTCGCGCGCTCGCGCTAGTAGAGCTTAACGATTTTTGTTGTCTTTTTTTCTCTCTCTCTCTCTCTCCCGTTGTTTTCAGACGAATTAAGCTGTTATACGCGCTGGTTTGATAAAAATCCGCGCGTCTGTACACACTCGATCCTCGACATATTTCCCAGTGAAAAGGTGAAAAGCCGTATACTATATTTTAAACATTGTTTCACCTCCCTCACCAACGCGATACATAAAAGGAAATAAAAAGAAAAAGAACAATGTTTAACTTTATAACCTTATACTCTTTCTCCTTTTCTTGATAATTCCTCTGGAGCGCGCAACAAATTCACTCCCACAGGCGGGGGTCCCGTAAAACCCTAATTTTACTGCAAAAACCATCCCGCCCTAATTCCTTCTCTCTCTCTCTCTCTCTCTCTCTCCCTCTCTCTCGACCCCGTCGTACAATTAACCAAACAACTTATTCCCGGCGCGCACCGTCAATCAAGTCTCCACCGTCACAGTTACACGCTCTGCTACTCTCCCCTAAGTCTCACGGCAGTTGTTCTTTGAGAGACTCCTCGCCGTCCCTTATCTTCCTGAACGCAGAGCGTGTAAGCGCGCGCATTACACGCGGCTCGCGCTCCGATCCCTATATATATATGTATAATATGGCCGAGATAGAGGAACCCTCTACGGGCAACTCTGAGAAAGAGAAGATTTCTGCTGCCGGTCCAGTTCGCGGGTCGCGTCGCGAGGGACGGCTTTCTCTTAGGAATATAATACTTCGGAGAGACAGGGACACGCTCTGCGGTAGCCGTCGCTGCTGCTGCTGCTTTTTGATGTCAATTAAAAAGGCGCAGGGTGGATGACGACGTCGCGCTTTGTGCTGGTCGTCGGGGAAATGGGAGGGTTAGGAGGGATTTCATTTTATTGTCATGCTTTGTTTAATTGCGTTTGTTAATTATTTTTTCTTTCTCTCTCGAAGTGCTCGCGTTGGCATTTTTCGTAAATAATTGTCGTGAAATTGAAGGGGCTTGTTGGGTCCCGATGCAATCTGTTTCCAAACGTTTAATTTCGTTGACGTGTGAAATGCATAGTAGAGGTTGTTAATTGTTCTTGCGTTTGTGACATGGAAAACGTTCGTAAAATGTATAAATCTTTTGTGACATGAAGGTAACAAGGATATAATGTTACTTTTTGAATCGAGTGTACCACTATATTGTAGTAATACTTACGAGGAAATTCAGAAAAAATTTCAACTTTAGGCGACCTCAAATCTGGTCATAATTTTGTTTGAAGACACATCTTCCAGACGCGCATTTTTTTTTTCTTTTTTCTTATATGTCACAAAGTATGCGAGGAAAATCGTGTACAATTAAAAACGTTGATGTCTCACATTTTTTTATAAAGGTTGAAATTTTTAAAGAAAATGTCAAAATAATCATTTTTTTGCCCAGTTTTCTACTCAAAATTTCAATAAAGAAATTGAAACTAAAAAATGTTGATTCCTTCAAATTCACAATAACGGTTTACAAATTAATTTGACAAACTTAGCGACAATAGCCTATAATTGTAATAAAACGAAAGTTCATACCAATTAATCGTAAATCTCCCGCACCACCTAAATAAAAAGCACCGATACACCCGCAGATTATTTCCCCGTATATATTTTTAACTTTCTAATTACCAAGAAAAACGTGACTCCAGTAGTTTTTCAGCCGCACGTCCCGTAATCCAACGGCTACGGCGCGAGGGGGTCACGTTCGCGGCCCGCCACGGAACAATTAAAAGACGATTGAAACGTAAAAAGCTTTAATCGCGTCACTTAAGAAGCCCCCACTGCGCGCCTTTACAGTATCTAGGCGAGCGAGAAGCTA
>JAPYZO010003997.1:0-11802 GCA_030522905.1 Torymus flavipes | reverse complement strand
AAAATAATTTATAACTTTCTGTCATTATTCAATATTAACAACTCATATTAAAGTAACAGTATAACTAATGACGCAAATAGACATCTTATAAAGGCTCTTACAATATCTACATTCCACAAAACTTCTAAAATTATTTGTCTCGGAATTTATGACTTTAAGATCGAATACATAATTTTATGTTCATTAATGTCTCCCTGCTAAAAGTATCCCTTCGCGCGCCTAATTTGCATGGTTAATTTATGTAATTAAATTAGCATCGCACACTACACTATAATTGCGAATGAGATAAATCTATGTAATTGCATTCTTCGCAGACTCTCCGATTTTAATTAAAAGCTTAATCATAACTATGTTGTTTCCATTTCCCGTGAATAACAAATACCGCGGCAAACAAATTAATCTCTCGCTAAAAAAAAAACGAATTGTACACACAGTTCCACGAAATCAATGAGATTTCGTTACCACTGCATTACCGCCCCCAATCGGAAGCGTAAAATTCGAGATCGCGGACTCATCGATACTCAAACAATCAGAGCCGCGGCAATCTGGCTTTCTCCCGCATCTCTTTTCTCCTTCGCACCGCTACATCCTCGATAAAATAAGACAAAGAGGGACGGGCGGGAAGAGGGCAAGAAAAAGACGGAGGTAAGGAATCGTCGTTCGTTCGCCGTTTGTCGAGTGGCGATCGTCCCGTTTGATTTATCGGACAATTACTTTTTCTTTCTCTCTTTCTCTTTCGCTGTCCCTATGCGTACGAGTATAGAGTAAGAGAGGAAGCGAGAGAGTGAGAGAAGTGCAGCAGCAGCAGCAGCAGCGCCGGCAGCAGCGGGTGTGGATCGATCGCCACGCAGCGAGCGGAGGCGGCGGCTGCTGCTGCTGCTGCTGCGAGTAGAGGAGCTGCGAGCTACGTCGTTGCTATATCACGGGCAGCGTGTCGATGGGAGATTTTTCGGGATGGATTCCAGGCAAATGTTAGTCGTTGGCACGAGTTATTATAGCATTCGGGAAGGTTTTTCGCAGGATAAAGTACTCTCGAGAATATTGTATTAATTGCAAGGCTGGGTTGCTATTAGTCGGAAGATGGTTAAATTAAAGGGGTTTATGGTTTGTATTGGAATAGCTTTGAAAGTAGTTTCGTTTGATACTATTATTTTTGTGCTTTGAAAAGCTGTCGGTGAATATTAGGTCAAAAATAAAAAATCACTTTTTGGTGATTAACTGGGAATTAAGTAGTAGTAGATAAGTATAGTCAGACTTCAGTAGGCATACGTAATGTTATACGTAATGTAAAGCTCGCCATATATTGTTGTAAAACATTATTTTCTCTAATGCTTCTATGAAAATTTGATGATTTTTAAAAATGAATATCACATATCTAAGGTGGATTAATTTGGCCTAATAAAAAAATTGTCTGTTCGTACGATGAATTGTAATGGGGTACGGATTTAAATGGAGCTTTCCGTAAACTAAAGTAGAGCTTAATAAAGACATACTCTTTATTCCTCTTTATTACTCATATTATTACAACTTCTCTCGTTGATTAATCACACTTTAAAAGTTGTTTTATGAGCATATATTTACACTAACCATATCCTCAGGTCAATAATTAACTTTACCATTTAACCTTTTGATTCTTGAGAAACCTATGAAATTCAGCTTCGCAAATCTAAAAGGCAATACATCAAACGATTGGTTCTACGCTGGGAATACGACGTCGTGCCCGTTATAATTTTCGGTATCGTTTAACGCGAATCGGCTTCCACTCGGCCGAAGCGGGTCGCGGCACAGGCGACACGACGGGAATCGAATTGTCCTCTTTCTTCGTGTTTTCCAATGGCCTTCGGCGCGCGAAGCACGTTATCTCACGAAGCGCTCGTTAATTAATGCTTATCTTCCCCTCTCTCTTCTCTCGCTCACTTCTTTTGTGTGCCCGTCTTCCGTTCGCCAGTTCGCCAAACTCAATCGCACTTGCGAGCTCGAGTTGGGTCGAAGAAGAGATTTGTCGAGTAGAAACTACTTGGTGGTCAAATATATATCGACGCAATGAATTTCATAGATAAAAATTGTTTTTTCTTCGACACGTTTACTCGGGTAGTTAAACACCGTCCCACATTCAAGTTATTTCCATATTGTTATATAGAAAGTGCACGGAAAATCATTTACAAGAGTCGGCTTATGCTAGAATTGAATAACTTACGGTTATTGAAGAAAAATTATTTTAAATTCATAGTTACCTATTGCATACAGTAAAGAAATGGTAAAAATATTCCTATGTGATAAAGGCAACACAATACAAGTAATGTGAATTGATAGAACAATTTAATAAAATTATTTTTTGTTTGGTCAATTAGAATCAATTGTGCGCTTTGGTGAATGATAAAAGATGAAGCGCATGATAAATAACAATGTGAAACTGCAAGTGTCGAGAATCTGAACAGTTATTCCGGTAAAATAAATAAGATAAACGCTATATTGGACAATAAAGTGCATACATTGAATTCGGCAGTTCATTTTAATGAAAATACCGCGCATTGTACGAAATAAATTTACTTTAATATAAGTTTATTACCATCGGAAATTAATTAAAATTCCAAAATTTAGTACGGTTAACTATTATACTTGACTACAATGGATATAGTTTTAAACAAAGTCTACATTATTGGATATTTCATAAATATATGCGAAACAGAATATTTGGAATTGTGAATACATTTCACCGTAACTTTCTGCAGTAGCTATATCAACTTTCCGCATCCTCAAAGCAAGCTTTTTAACAATAAAAAAGTTTTTAAAACTTCTGAATATAAGTGATTTAGTTTCTGCTTACGTTTTATGAATATGGTGTACGTATTCTTAACGAGTTTTAATTTTACTTTTACTGTATTCATATTTTCTTTTATTATATCATCCAGATGATGGGATACTTTTATTTGAATTATATATGAAACGAAACACTGACTAGCTAACTAATATTCATTGATTATAAATTTTATATCGATACTGAAAAATAATTTTGTTGAAAAAACGATCCATGTTTAAGGCACATAGCGCTGAACCAATTCATTATGTGTTCTTTAAACTTTAAAGAATAGATAAGAAACTCTTATTTTCGTATCTATTCTTTTTTACAATAATTATATTACGTACCTAGAGAGGAAAAAAACTTAAAATGTTACTCCCGTGGAGCGTATACTATTTTTCATCGCATCAAGGCCAAAAATGCCATATTTCCGTTTCCGAGCCGGCGGGAATGAGGCACTTTCGTCCCGGTGTGAGGAAATAGTACATTATGTGAAAGTAGATTTTTCCCTCGGCTGGTTACTGCAATAAACCCACCTGCGGGAAAAATCTGCTACTTTCGCCCCTTGTTACACATAGTATTTTATTCCACACTCGACTGTGGCCACCTTTTGACTCTGAAAAGCGGGGCTGACACGCCAGTATTTTTATGAATTTATTACAAAATACATAATATTATATTTTTAAACAATATTATTAGAAAAAAAAGAAAAAAAACAAAAGAAAAAGAAAATTTACTTTTGACCCGCAGATTTGACTTTCGCCCCGCTAATTTTACTTTCGACTCGCCAATCGGATTTGCCGGAAAAATATCCAATTTTCGCCCCGATTTTCGGGGACAAAAGGTGGCCATTTGAGTCGGGTGTGGAATAAAATATTTTTTATCTTTTTGCAGCTTTTTATTAATTTATTAATTTATATTTTGGAATACCCATTCTTTGTGATTTTGTTTAGAAAGCTTTTCGCAACGAAAAAACACAAAAAAAATAAATTCTCTCGATAAATACAGAAGTATACTCAACTTTCTAATAAAAGCGCGTTCATAAAAATATTCATATTTCCCGATACTCTCTTCAGCGTCCGATAAGCGACCTCACCCTAACTTTCCCCTCGCCTAAAAAATATCCAAATAAAATTTCCCCAAAAAAGAAAAATCTTCCTCAAAAAAAGAAGCGGCGACACAAAAAAGATACACATATGTGCAATTCTACGGAAATATAGCCGAAAATGGGGTCCAAAAACATAAAAAAAATTTTTTTGGTGCGCCTATTACACAGCATTTTTTCGATTCTTTGGGGGTTCCACTACATGAGAAAACTCATGTGCATGGTTTTTTGATTGCCAAACTTTTTTGCCGAACAAATTAATCTCAAATCTTTTTTGCGATTTTTTCCCTTCACTTTAAACCTCTGCCATTTAGCCCAGAAATGTACTAAATTATTTTTCGAAAAAAAAAATTAAAACTAGAATGAAAGAGCGTTAATGCCTTTTTAAACTATCAAAAATGTTGATTCTTTCGAAAGTTATAGCCGTTTGAAGTTTAGCATCAAAATGACACAAAAACACGTTTAAAGTCAGGACGGACTATTTTCAGCGATTTACGTATTTTTATGCCATTTCGACGTTCAACTTCAAACCCTTGTAACTTTTGAAGGAATCAACATTTTTGATCGTTTAAAAAGCATATCAAAGCTCTTTCTTTCTAATTTTAATTTCTTTTTTGAAAAATAATTTACAACGTTCCTGAGCTAAATGGCAGAGGTTTAAAGTAAAGGGAAAAAATGGAAAAAAAGATTAGATATTGATTCGCTTGGCAAAAAAGTTTGGCAACGGATAATCCGTGTTCACCAATTTTCTCATATAGTGGAACCCCCAAGGAACCAGAAAAATGTGTGTGGTAGGTGTGCCCCAAAAAAATTTTTTATATTTTTTTGAACCCCATTTTTGGGTATATTTCCGTAGAATTGCACATATACACGGCACCACCGTCGCAGGAAAATCCAATCCACACGCTTCCTCGGAAAAACGCGGGTGGCGTGGAGCAGTACTCGCGTCTCGCGCACCGAGAGAGGAGGGATGAGGGAGAGAGAAAGAGGGAGCATGCGTATTGATCTTCCCCGCGAGCGACCGCGAAAGTCATTGGGCTCTCCCTCTCTCTCTCTCTCTCGCTCTGGCCCGCTCCGTTCTTTCCCCCCGATAATTTTCTCGTAATGGACGCGAGCGCGCGTGTGCAAGGGCGACGATGAAAAGGGTTGCGAGATGGAGGGTAATGAATGTCGATGGACCGGCCGAGAGGGAGAAATAGAGAGAGAGAGAGCGAGAGAGAGAGAGCGAGAGAGAGAGAGAGAGAGAGAGAGAGAGAGAGAGAGAGAGAGAGAGAAGGAAAGCAATAGCGCATTTTTTCGCTAAAGTCGATCGATTTTTTAGGATCGCGGGAGATTGCGTGTTCTTAATGATGTAGGTCTTGCAAGTCGAGTGTTGGGGCTAGGATTATAAGTGTGCGTTAGTGACGAAATGATTGTTTTTATTTATCTGCTGAGTGATCAGTATAGAAGGAC
This sequence comes from Torymus flavipes, assembly GCA_030522905.1. Classification (NCBI taxonomy): domain Eukaryota; kingdom Metazoa; phylum Arthropoda; class Insecta; order Hymenoptera; family Torymidae; genus Torymus; species Torymus flavipes. The sequence goes on along the minus strand of JAPYZO010003997.1, from coordinate 6,445 downwards.
TGAATTTTGTTTTATTTGGATGCTTTCAGAAAATATTGGTTTTTCTGTGAATCAAACGAAGAAAGTATCTTTAGTGTATAAAGTAGAATAATTTTAATAATTTTACATAAAAAATAGACTCTTTTTATTATTACTGTAAATTTTTAAATATAATCGTCGACGTATAAATATTTATATTTATAAATATATTATTTTATATCGATACATTTTTATATTAATACGTGGCAGTCGAAGTGGATATTTTGTTGTTGAAGAAAAAATAAGTACATTATATTCTGATAAAATTCTTTATAGCATTCAGTTATAGATTTTCAAACTAACTCAACTAACTCACTCTGTTACATTTTAATGTTTATTTTCTTCTTCACATTGATTTATTTGTTCTTACATTATTGTGAAGAGTAAACAATTAAAATTACGTTATACAGACAACTTAATTTTATTAACGGGAAGTTTGGTATAATATAATCTTAAGATGACTGAAGCATTGCTAATATTAAGAAATATTGCTGTAATTACTGAAAAACTTTGAATGCCAAATGGTATATGAAGGAAAAATTTAAAACAGGTATAATTTTCAACGCAGTATTATGAAGATATAAAACTCCAGGGTTCAAAGAATGCATCGTCTCTCTAATCTCGGGCATTATCTACTCTTAGCAGACCTTCCGCCGGAGGTCGGTAAGATGACAGATTTTTATGGCCTTCAATCTCGGCGCTTCTTCCATGTAACGTCGTGAATAATTTTGCTGCAGGCAAGTAAATCTTATACCTGACAAGATTCATAAATAATCTTACCCCGCATTTTCAGGAAAATACATGTTTTCCAAATATTTAATAATACATAAGCTATAAACATATAAATCCCTCACGAGAAGTGGCTATAGTCTTAAATGCAGACATGCTGTAGTGAATTACAGGTAAAACTATAGGAACTGCGCGTAAGGCAATAACTCTTCAATAATGTATTGAAGAGTTATTTGAGTTTGATTTGATTGAATTATCCATGACTGATCAGATTTTGTTGCTATAATTCTTATAATGTGTTGAAAGTTATCGGGATGATGTTTAAAGTATGAGAATTTTTACATTCTCATGCTTTAAACATTTATATTGATAGCTTTTAATTGATTATAAGAATTAGTAGACGGTACTGAATAAACGCTTTGATTATACACTTATTTTTTCGGCCGTCGAGTACACACAGTTTTAATCAGCTGTATTTATGAAATTATCAATTACCTACATCATATCCAAAAAATTGGTTATGTGTCGCCGACGCCAATGTGTCTCAGCGGGTTAAAATTTGATCAGAAAAGGTAATATTAAAACTTTTGTAGATCTTATATATTATAGAAAATCTTGTACAACAACTTTTTATTCGAGATATCTGAGCATAATTATAACTAAAAAATTGTGAAGATCCATACACGTAAAGTGTCATAAATACAGAGTTTTTCGTAATCTGATATACTTGCAGTTTCTATCGCATAATTTAGCAAAATTCTATAACATATATAATGCATATAAAATTCTATAATCTTTATGTAAAAGAAAATTGTATACAGACACGAGTTACACCACTTACCAAGCATTATTATAATCGAGCACATGTAATTAAAATTTATTTGAACTGATTAAAAATAACGAACGACGCAACGGTTGTAAATTCATAGGGTGCTGTGGCGATTATCATATAATTTCAGCGGGATATGTATCCTCCACGGAAGGCTCGGGCAAACAAATACATTAATACCGTCCGCCCACAATTTTCCGCTCAAAAGTTATCTGCTTTCTCCTACATGCACATATACAACCGGCCCATATTTCGGCTAATATCTCGAAACTAAACAAGCGCGCGAAAAAAGCTTTAATATACACTCGATGTTGAAACGCTACCTCTCACAAAACACGATCCTCTTCTATCTTTTTGCCACGCACTGCGTATATATATATATATATTCCGATCCGCATAAATTCGATTTTTCTGCGTCAAACGAATAACCACGTAACTCGTCGGCCATAATTAATTTTTCTCTGCCCGCGCAAACTAGTCGCTTATCCGATTCTACTGACACCGAGGGAAGTGTAGAAGAGGAAAAGACAGAGATACAGACAGCGTTGATTCTCCTATAGGCGGTACAAAGCAGGATAAAACGTGTGTCTTATGGGCCTGGGCGCTTTTGGGCGAGCGCGTCGCGTAGACTTAAAAAATTAAGAGAGAAAGAAGATGATAAAAATAGGATCTTTGATGCTTGCTGTGAAAGAAAAGAAAAGCAATCTAGCAAATGTTTGTGCAAAAGTTAATGATTTATTGTATTAAAGTTACTGGAAACCACGTTTTATATATTTTTTCAACTCAGTGTGCGAAAATCGATTTCTCAAGCCCTTTTTTAGCGAGCGGAATGCCCAATTCAGACATATATATTTTATATATCATAAAGTGTGCAATAATTTATTAATCTCTGTGTACAGTCAGCGTGGAAATTTGCCTACTTTAAAAAATAGTAGATTTTGATACAAGTAAGCGAAGCGAGTGATTCACTCGGGTAACATACTACATGTATCGAACTTTATATTTTTTTTTACGATATGAGATCGAGAGATCACGACTGTTATACGTTGGGAACCAATTAAGATAGCCCAGACGATCTTTCCCGTATATTTGTTGAATATGCCCATCCGAAGGAGTTGTTACACTAACGGAAAATATAACCTAAAAAGTAAATTCCGTGCGTCATTTAGGGCAGAACATTCCCAGTTCAAAAATGATTGCTACCTGAAGGGGGCATGCGAAAAGTAGGAAGAGAGAGAAAGAGAAATTGAGAAGATCTTACAAAAACTAATTACTCCACTTATCTATCGTAACCATCAATGAATCTTAAAAATATTGTTATTTAAAATAAAGAATTTAAATACTGTAATTTAAAATTAAAATCGCACACACTTTTGCGTAAAATATTTATTTGCTTTAAGGGGCCTAGTCACCTTTTTTCTGAAATAAGAAAAGTCATATTTAAAAACATAAGTGTAAACTAATTATTTCCCACTTTTAAGGGGGTATATTTACCTCAGCGTAGACCTTGGTATGGGCCCTTTATATGGTCCAGAACCATATTCATCAATAAAACAAGTTTTTTCACTGCCCGCTGGATTTCAAATTTTCGTGCGGACAAATTAACTACAAATTTGTACTAAATAACTCTTGAATAGTGTAATTCCCTTATGAGTGTAGGAAGTTTTTATCCGATGAGAATAAAAAATTTTGTTCTGTTTTGCAAGAATTTTTCTTGATTTTTTTTCAATTTTTTCTATTTTTTCAACATTTTTTTGACATTTAATCCTAAATCCCTACACTCATATGGGAATTACAATATTCAGGAGTCATTAAGTACAAATTTGGAGTTAATCTGTCCGCAGGAAAATTTGAAATCCAGCGGACAGTGAAAAAACTTGTTTTATCGATGAATATGGTTCTGGACCATATAAAGGGCCCATATCAAGGTCTACGCTAAGATAAATATACCCCCTTTTATGTGTAAAAAGTGGGAAATAATTATTTTACACTTATGTTTTTAAATATGACTTTTCTTATTTCAGAAAAAAGGTGTCTAGCCCACTTAAGTGTGTAAATCATTTTCGCAAGTGAATCGCAATTGAGTTTCCAAGTTTGCAATCCGAAGGAAAGAGCGAGCGAGAAGGATAGAGAGAGAGAGCGTGCATGCATTACTCACGAGCGTGCGATGTAAGTTTCGGCAGACCTAAATCTGATTAGGCGTATACTCATGGAATCCCGCGCTGCGTGTACGCGCGTTTCTCTTCCGAAATCCTATGAACAAAACTAAGGCCGTCTCGGAGAGACTTAAAGGGAATGTGCCGAACTCAATGTTGCAATTGGAATTATGCAGACTTAGCTTTTAATTTTCGTAAACTCAAAAGTAGAAAGATAAAATCAGTGCTGATGATATTTTACTAATGATTCTGAATAAAAGTATCATACTAAAACCTAAATGTCGAATGTTGAATATAATAAATAATTGCCAATAAAATTTGTTAGGCATTAAGAACATTAAAAGTTTAAGATAAAAAAAAACGTATGTTAAACATTAAATATATGTATTTAATGCTCGGCTCTTTGACACAGTCGAATCATAGAAAGTTTTAGTCTTATTTTAACTTTAATATTCAAAAAACCGCTGCAAATTCATTGGCTCGTGGCTTCCTCAACCGTAATTTGCTGATTCCTTTAATTAATTCTATAATTAGTTCTCTTTCGAATGCGATCCATCTGATTCAGATACACAGAGCCGTTCTCGAGAAATTACGATTTGAAAAAAAGGTTAAAAAACTTTTAACTTCAAATATCTATGAAATTTATGGATCAATCATTTTGCCCAAAGAACTCGACCGAGACCTATAAAAAATCTACCTCTACAAAAAATTTTGAAGCGATTAAGTCAATTTTACTCCCGTAACCGTTGGACATACAAAACTCATTTTTTTCATTTTTCAATTTTTTCTCAAAAACTCACCATTAAAATGAAATTAATTTTTTATAAATCATAGCTATTTATATTCGGCATTAACGTAATTTTTTCCAAAAAATTGATCGGTTAGTTTGGGAGTTATAAGCTTTTAAAAATAAAAGAGCCGTGATAGCTAGAAAATTTTTTTTTTAGGATAGATCGGTATTTTAATTCTCCTTCAAATGCTACTTATTCGATTAAAATACCTCGATCCTATCATTAAAAAAAAGTGAAAATAAATTTTGAGAAAATCGAAAATTCGCAATAAAACAAAAATGCATCGGCCTAATTAAAGAACGGATTTTTGAGTCGCCATCATACAAAAAACTAAAAAAAATGACACCTCTCCGGCTAAAATCGACAGTGTAGAAGCTGAGATCCAGGCGTTACACACACACACACACACACACACACACACACACACACAAACACATACAAAAAGCTTCCTCTAGGAGGCAGAAATTATGTACACACTTTATCTTTACTTCGATAGTCAATAATTCATTTAAAAGTCGATAAGATCAAAGTTAATAACACAAACGAAAAATAAATAAAAATTTTCCATCTATAAAAATTCGATAAAATAATGTGTCACAATATTTGCCAAACAAAACCTGAGAGGCCGGTTCGAATAAAAAGACCTAGCGATAGATCTCTCATCGATATGAAAGCTTTACAAGTAAAAGAAACAAAACTTGAAGAACACAAAATTATGCGAAAATTCATAAAAACAAGCATGAGAAGAAAACGCGAGCGAAAAAGACGGGAGAAAAGAGGACAGAGGTGAAATTCAATTTCACGCGCCGAGACATTCATGATTTGTTCTGCGATGCCCACGAGCATGAGCAGCGCACTTCTCGTTCAGGGGTAAAATATCCGCGAGAGCATCTTTTGCCAACACACTTGATGGATGCACGTGCGCGCACGCAAAATTTCACCGTAGGGAGTCTTTTGCGCGCAGTTATTGTGGCGGATTCGAAGAAATAAAGCGAAAGAACGAGAAAGAGAGTCCGAGGGAGAGAGAGAGGGGGGGGGTAAAAAACGACGGAGAAGAGTCCATACGTAGTGCATGTGGGCGGCCAGGTCATCTGGGAAAAAGACAAAACGCGGCTCTGCGCATGCAACGAATTAATCATCCGTTGCGCCACAAGCTTGGCTTTTATTGTTGGAGGAAGAGAAAAAAGAAAAAAGAGAGAGAGAGAGAGACAGAGGACCCTGTTAAGAATTCTTTCCAAAAAGTTTTAATTTTTTAATTGAACGCGCATTAACGCGATAATAATATTTAAGGTTGCACCTGGTCCGTTCAATCGACTACTCTTAGGTAAGGAAGAAATTTATATAACTAAATATCTAATTAAAACTGGAGACTACTAACAACTGCCTTACCTTATTAAAAAGTGAACAATTTTATAAATTTTCGAGATTTTATCTTCATTTATTTAAAGAAAGAAGTATTTTTTTAAATTCATTTTAATTTTTTTCTTATTTCTATTTTGTTAACAACGTGCATACTATACTTGGAGATTCATAATTAGGTAAGGATCTTATTTACAATACATTCTGTATTTACAAAAATTGTTCACATTGCAGAAGTGCAGTCTGGATGTAATGAAACGGTATCGTTTTTAAGCGGATGCGTTTTATACATTTCAAATGAAACATAGGTTTACTTTTAAACTTTAAAACTTTAAAAAATGAATTCTAATTTTTCCTTATCTAGTTGATTTAACTTATACGTAACAGTAAGATTTACTTTTTCCGTGTAAAATCATTAGCTGGAGAGTTAAAAGTTTTTTTATCTATTAATGACTGAAATATTTTTTTTTGGCAATGTATTCAAATTATTATAGTACATATATTTAATTATTGAGCATAAAAAAATACTAAATATTGGTCGTTGAAATATATTAGCTCTAAAA
>JAPYZO010003996.1:0-22943 GCA_030522905.1 Torymus flavipes | reverse complement strand
AAGTTATTACGAAAAAATGATAGAATTTGTATAGTAACCCTTTTTCAACTTCATTCTTGTGTACCAAAACACAGTTCTTGCAGCTGCAGCAAAATCCATTCAGACGCAGATAAGTACCTACTCTTCGTTAATAAATGAGCAAAACAAGAGGGCACTCTTCCACTTCTCAAGTGAAAATCTATATGCTCCGTTAAAGTTTCTATGTAACAAAGTATGCTGAATAAATCAACATAATCAATGGCATCTATATAAGTATAATATCTAGGAAAATCACTCTTGGAGAGCCTCCTGAAAAGTCGAGTGCAGCATGCACATACAGATATTCAGATTTATCAGGTAAATTCGTGCCTTGGCAATATAAAGCACGGGGCTGTGGCTGGCTAGTGGTGGCGCAATCGAAAATGCAATAACCCCCCTTGTTTATGGAAATTTCCAACGAATGACGAGTCGTATATGCGACGTCCGGAGCTACGCATCCGAATAGCAGTGACACGACTGCCTCCCGCCTGAGATAATGTTCCTGTGCGCGTGTCCGAGAGGAAACGGCTGGTGCATACTTCCGCGGGATATTTAATAGCCGCGTAGCGACGAGTTATCCGGCCGGCCAAAGGCTTTTCGAGAGGCTTTAGACGCTCTCACGTAATTGCCTTTATACGGCCGAGAGTTTATATTTGACGTGGAAGCTGCGAGAGAATGTCGCTCGCGCACAGTGCTAAACTCAACTCCCTCCCACTCTCTTTCTCTCTCACTCAGCTCTATGTTCGCCCAAACAATTCGTATCTGCAGCGTCGTATGCAGGACATGAGCTGTCATAAACGAGACTTTTTCGTTTAGCAGTTTCGTACTGCCTACCGCTGCCGCAAGCTATAGCCATATAGAGCGCAAACCATCGAAACCACCTTTTCAGATGCCTTTTCGTTCTTGTTGCTGTGCCTTTTCCAAGGTCACGATACACATTTAAAAAAATCTTTTTAAACCACCATTGTCGGTGAATTGGCTTTCACTGCTCATATCCACCGCCTGTGACTATTTTTATTATTCTATATATTTTATTTTACTTTTCAGCTGTAAATTACATTTTATTTTAGGATAACCCTCGTATTCTAACATTTAAAAAACACAACTAAAAGATTGTAATTTTATCCTTAAACTATAATTACATTTATTCATATAATTTCATTTACAATAATGAGATTTTCATTGGCGATCAGCTTCCTCAAACTACAGTCATTGTTCTAGTTATTTATCAACGTGCATATATGTTTTACATATTTTACTTTTTCAAACTTATTTTACAGAATTAACTTAAATTTTTTATTTAAAAATTTGAGTAAAAAATGTTATTTCCATCTCCACTATAATAGCCACTTTATAGCCTAAAAAGCGAGGCAAAAGTCGCGTTTGATTCCCTCTGTTCCTTTATTCTCGAATATGCGAGAAACTATGGGAATATGGCAATAAAGTACTATAGGTATAAAACACGGGACTAAAGTCGATCATTCCCTTGGCGTCGCTATACTTACGCTCGCTCGGGCAGTGAACTCACCCGCGGGAATAATCTGCGACTTTAGTTCCTTGTTACATAATGTACTATTTAACCTCAAACATCTTTGGTCGTGACAATTGGATTTCTTTAGACAACGAACTCGGTTCGAAGACATAAAAGAGCTATCTCTGTGCCAAATTTCAGGATTATTGTTGATTTTTTTGCTTCTGTTATCGTATGAAAACAAAACCCATTTTTTTCTAAAATAATTTTTTTCATAAACGAATAGACATTATCTCTTAAAATTTTAACATAATATTGACTTCAATAAGTACAATAAGTGGTTAAAATTATGAGTTCAATAAATAAAATATTTAATTGGAAATTAATTAAAGAAGTATCAACCATATTTTAATAACAAATGGCAGACTAAAATAATGTAAATATTAAAAAAAAAATGTAGATAAAGGTAATTAATGTAAAGTAATACTGGTTGTGGTTACATATTAAAAAATCAAAAAGGTTATAAAACAAATTTAAATCGAAAAAACGAAAAATAGCTTATATACAAAAAAGACCTCCGAAACGAAGAAAATAACCTTTGTTCGGTGAAAATCGGTCAATTCATCGAATGGTTTAAAAAATGTCGCCCGCATACATACACACAGACATCCGCACAAACACGAAAAATTGTTTGCTCAAAAAACCAACGGATTATCGCCCGTATTTTTTGCCCGTTAAAAAGCTTTCTCTTTGAGCAAACCAAACTGATATGAGAATTCATATGAGACCCCATCACGTGAGGCTCACTTGAGTTCTCATATGATTCACATGAAGTTTTGACACGAGATCTCATATAAGATATGTCCCTATGATTTAGGTTTAGTTAGTATAAATGATAAGATAATTAATACATTTTTTAAGCAAAAAATCTGATGTTTTTATTCTATTTTAATTATTTAGTTATTCTAAATACTTGAGTTTCAAGATCAAAATTTAGTGGATCCTCGTGCCTATTTCAGACAGACCAATCAAATCAATTTTTAAATATTTCACAACATCCGGCCATCGTTTTTTAGAGAGTGGAACACTAAATTAAATCTACCTATTTTAAGTAGTGAAATATCACTCGTGGCATCTTTCCAATAAGGTCATATTGAAGTTAATTGTAAATCTTTCATTTGAATTTTTTGTATCTGTCAAAGCTTTTGATTTAAAAAACATCGTATAATTACTTTTAAAAGTTTTATTAAGAGAAGGGAACTCGGATTTACTTTTTTGTAGTGCTAGTTCCAAAACTGCGCAACTTTGATCATTCTAGTCCCACACAGATACAGTACGCTATACTTGTACTTTCCTATAATTTTAACACAATAGCTGTGTTATTTGTAGGGGTCCAAAAACTCGCTTCCCAACTGACCTACAGAAGAGTATTGCACGATTTTCAGTCAAAAGTTTGTTCGGCGTGTTTTTGGGATCAAAATAATGCTGCTAATCTTTAGAAATTCTATATATATATAGACAAATTGTACTTAAAAAGTTGTAAACTTCTTTCAGAAAGTTTATATTGAAAGTTTTGGGCGGTAAAATTACCCATACTTTATTATACGTTCGATCAAGAAAGTTACATGTTTACCGATAGAAGTAGTTTGTAAGAATACTTAAGTAGGCGTTTAAGTTTACAATCTGGATCTTCCAAGTTACTCCGGATTCAAGGCTTCATGTGTATCTTTAATCATAAGTCCAGAAAGGAAGCAAAGTTACTTAATATTCTCAACAATGTTATTATGACACTCAACTTTGTGATGACATGTACACCATTTATTGACATAGTTTTTGCTAAGATAATATTTTATTGCATTATAATGCCGTGTAACGTAGAAAACAAATTTTGTTATACAAATCAAGTATAGTTCTCTTGATTAGTTTATGAGACTGTTGGTAATTACTAGGAAATTAAGCATAAATAATTAAAGGAATCAATGAAGAAGATAAGAACTATTTTTCGCTTTGAATTCATTAACAATGAATAGGTCAATATCGTATTCAAAAATCGTATTAATCTAACTAGTAATGTTTCGAGTTTGTTGACTACTAAAACTGTGTATTATTAAATGTTGTATTTTTACAAGAATGGTCTAAACAAAATTTCAAAACCAACAATATACTTTGTCTTTCAATGTTACTAGACATTCTCAGGTAAAAGATACAGAAAAGTATCAGCTTTTTTAATTACTCTTACGTGTTGTCGTTAAAGTTTCTACATTGAACACGTAAAAAGTGCGAACTTTTTTTTAATGAGAGTACACCTTAAGAACGTAATGTAGTTTTGACATAAAAGATTTTTGGGTTTTAAGATACGACTGAGAGAAGGGTACTTGTAATTTTAAAACACTCGTTATTTTGATGATGGTTTTTATTTTTGTTATAGTCTTGGAACATTTTGATCATCAATTAAAAGTATCTTTTCAAATGTATCGAGTTTTAAAAGTATACTTTTATTGGTTCAATAATGATGGAAATAATGAGAAAAATGAAATGCTAGACGCTTCTTGTTATGATTACACCGTAGCACGTATTATATAACAGTTCAATCGAATTCTTTCATCATTATTTCATTTAATTTCAAAATTACAAATGAGATGTTTATTGATGAAATTGTTCGGTATTTTTTAAATAGGTAGGAGACTTCTATCGTTAATTATTGTTGGTATGGTAGATTAAAAAAATTATCGTGCAGTTGATTGAGTTTATTTTCCTATAAATTCATGATAGATATAGCAACGATAAAATTTGTATTTTGATAAAAAAAAAATATATGATAAAAAAATAAAATCAACTGCTTGCAATCTGGCCGTCTTCTTACCGTCGATTTTCTCGTTAACTTTTTCAGTGGCAGGAAGTGACTGGGGCTTAGAGCACCTGGAAAGAGGAAGCCTGGATACAGCAGCGGAGAGGCGGCTTCTTCGAGCGTCGTCGGAAATTGTGCTGATCCTCGAGTAGAGGCAGCAGCGCAGCGCGCCAACGAGTCGATCTCCACTCTTCTCCGGTTTGCCTTAATTTTTTTATACCACAAAAAAGGAGATAGTGGAAGACGAGAACGACGGAGAAAACCGAGGAGGGCGAAAAGGAAAGAGGGAATAAACTCGGAAGACCCGCCTTTGGGGAAGTCTTGTCATCGTCGGGCACAATGGATTTTAGAGCCTGTACACCACATCTTAAGGTGAGAGGAAAACATTGTCCTTTTTTTTCATTATCACGAAGACTTTTCGACGAAACCAATACCGGTTCGATTTATTTTCGATCGAACACCTGTTTTCGTTTAAAGAGTGCTGAATATTTGTTGAATGCACATTTGTTAATACAAAGCGAGTGTGAAAGTGTATGCAAATTTGCGAGAGCTTATTTAATTTTACTTTATGTTTGTTTTATTATTATTAGCACTGTAATTGCATATTTAATTTGCTAGGCAGAATTTGAAAAAAGATGAACTCGCGAAGCGGAAATTCCAAGTGCGAGAACCCTGAGTCGGGTATTTCCACTCCTGAGTCAACTCACGTGTCTATCTTACGTAAAATCTCATTAGCAAAGTTATAGTTAATGAGAAATTTTCAATAATTTGCGATGTTTACGTAATTAAAAGGATAACGTCCCAAGTATAAAAGCAATAATGATTTAGTACACTGATTCCTAGAAGATAGTATAATAAGCTACGCTGTAATTATCTATACTGACGGTTGTTGCACGTAAATCTGTTAATTTCGTTTGTCACCGAACGGAATTAAAAGTATAAATAATTAATCGGAATAATTTTGCGAACTGATGAAAAATTTGAAAAGGATTAAGTTAATTTTAACTACAATCGCGTTTACAGAACGCGTAATCGATTCGCAGCACGTATACACTTTTTGACGGTATACTTTAGCAGAACGTAGTAAACTAAAAATACAAAAAAAAGTGTAACTCCTAACGAATGGATATACCTTGAGAAAGGAGGTCAAAGTTCACGGTAGTTTATACATAGCGCGCGCACGTGTGTATACATCCGCATGCGCTTTACCGTGTACGTCTGACTATATCCAGCTATTTTCTACTTTGACGTCCACACATGGACAAACACAGATGTTCCTTTGTGTCGAGGAAATTCGCAAAGTTTAAACAAATTTGTTGAGCTTTCCGCGAATTAAACGACCCCTTCGCTCTCTAGAAATATATGTTAATGATAGGTTTTGAAGGCTCGACGATCGGAGGAAAGTCTTCCAATTAGAAAACACGATGCGGCGCGGAAGGTTAATTTTCAAAAGGAATACATTGCGTGCAGCGGCAGCTCTAACTATATATAAAAGGGCAAAAAGAAGCCCGGGAAATTCGCAAAAATTAGCCTCGTAAAAAAGGCAGGGCCGCGTTTTCATCAGCGAGGGGGGAACAAGGCGGCAGCAGCAGCAGCAGCAGCAGCCTAATCCATATTTAAGAATTCTCGTTTCGCGCGCCAACCGGACACGGCAGAGTGGCACACACTCACGCGAGTCTCGAAGGCTCGGCTGCCGCTGCTGGCCCTTCTCGCATTAGCATTCGCAGGCGGCGGCTGTTTTTCTTTTCTCTTTTTCTTCCTGGCCGATCGTTAGGCCGCTGCGCCGACGTCGCGTTTTCTTTTCGTCGTTTCGCAGCGTCGTTAAGCGCGCGGCCGCGGAGCCCGATCGTCGTCCTGGTCGCCGTCGACGTCGTCGCCTAACTGGTTTATTTGCCGAGTAAACGACGAGTTTGCATGAATCGCTGGCGGTGTTCCTCTTTTTTCGTTCCTCCTCCTCCTCCTACTGCTCTCGCATTCTTCTTTTTCCCTTCTTTTTCTGACCCGAGCGCAGACGAGATACGAAAGCGGCCCGCATCGCGCGGCTGCTGCCTTTTCGCGGAAGGGGTAGTAGGTAAGGCAAACCTAGTTTTGCTGCGTGCTATCAGCTCGCGAGTAATTTTCAGCGCCGCGTCGCGACACGATGTCCATGTAACAGTAATTCATTTCGTGCTTTGATGTCATTTTGATATCCGACTTGCTAGAAGGAAATTTTTCTGTATTTGCCTTTTTCGACGATATAAATGTTTCATTTTTTTTTTTTTTTATGGTTTCAGTAATCATATCTTTCAGAACTAGGCCGATTTCATATATGAAATATCGGAAAAATTTAGGGAATTATTGCACTGACTTTTGAGTTTTTTATGAGAAAAGTTGGAATTGATCCCTAGTAAATACGTCAATATGCCAGACAGTTTCAAATATTTTTTCATCGTTCTAATTTGAGTTGATGATAACCAATATTTTTGCTAAATCGTTTTGAATAAAAATTATCTTCAAAATTAGTAATTTAAATAGAATGCTATTATATAATAGCTAGAAATTAGGAAATGTAAATTCAAAGAGCTCGTGAAAATGTAGAATATCCGAAGCTTAATTTAATTTATATTAACTATAAGAAGTTGTCTATACCCATGTAATAAATATAGAATGAATACTAAACAACACGTATAAAAGAAAAAGAAGCAGTCTAATATACACGTCTTGCGTGAAAATTATTAATGAAAAGACACCTCGGCTATTGAGAAAAGACTTGATATTTCAAGCCCATTGCACGAGCTCCCCCTTCTAAAGTGACAATTCAATCGTTACATTCGTCACAGTTACACAGCCAATCGATTTTCTCGCCATTCGAAATCAGGCGTTTCATAAAACACCCCATTGCCGTTTTCTACCCCTGAAAAACCTCCTTTCTCACATTGACATCCGGCCGTCGAACACACAGAGATATATACGCGTGCCACTTGGACTAAAAGGGAGGTGCAGACGATATATCCATGCGCGAGAATAGGCGGCGGGTCGGAGAGAGTGAGGGAGAGAGGAAAAAAGGACGGAAAGACATAGGAGGGAGGGGGAGGGGGGGATATTGCACACATATCGATTACACAATTCAAAGAAGCGCAAGAGGCAGGCGCGCGCGCGGGGCAACGCCTGATTTTACGATTCCGACCCCGGTAGTAGCGCGCGCGCGCACACCCACACACGCACATATAGCGCACACTCGGCTAGGTAGCAGCGGCGGCGGAGCTATATGTACGTCGCTGGAAGCCGGGCGCGCGATCGATCCGCGTCGTAGTCGCACTAGGTATACCGCTGCGGCGCTGCGCCTGCTCACAGCGCGGGCTTTTTTGAATTCTCCTTTGAGATGTAGCTGCAATCAATTGTTTAGTTTTTACTTAATTTACATCTAATGAAATCAAATTTAATTTTTCATTGATAATTTCTACAATTAAATTTTTCTTTTTATATTAGCTTTTCATAGCAGAGCTATTCGTGTATGTTTAACGTAATTTAGTAGGCTATATTGACTGCAACGTTGCAAGAGCTGTGGTAATAAAACTACGTACATAATTTGCAAGTCGAACACGGATACGAGTCTTTTTGTTTTTCGTGCGCAGCCGTACTGCCGTCGAGTGACGACATCTCTCTTCAGCTCGGTACAGCGTACGCAGAAAACGACAGAGAGAAGGGAAAGAAAGAGCGAGGGAGAGAGAGAGAGAATGAGGGAGAAATAGTGAGAGAAAGGGGGAGAGAGAGAAAGAGATCTAGGGTGGAACGACGAGACGTTTTCAGAATATTCGATACCCACTGTTTACAAACACGTAGGTAAACCACAGAAAACCTCCATCTTATATTCTTACAACAGGTTTGATACCCCGCTAGAAATTGATCTATCCTGTAATGGCCAGAAATTCAGTAAATGGGTAAGAAAAATGGCTAGTTCACAGGTCTCGGTAAAGCGATTTTTCCTACATTCAAAATATTGGTTTACTCACACACTTGACGTTACATTTTAAATTATTGGATTGAAACAGGTATCTTAAAAGAATGTAAACAATAAACACCAACGAAAAAAAAATTACAGCACTCCTTTGTATAGATATTAACCGAAAGCTATATATTTCCATTAAATTCTATATCTATCATTTTTCACCGTGATTCTTACTAACAAGCTTTTTGCCAGCCATTTTCGAACTAAAAAAACTGACCAACTGTTTCTTTGTTATCTGTAATTTTACTATCTTTAAACTAGTCAACAACAAGCTTGTGCTATGGTTTGAAACCCTTATTCTATTTCTCAGTCTATCTAGGGGTCGAATAATGTGGGCAAAAGCGTTTCACCAGAGGTAAAAATAGTTTCCAGTTTTTGCTCATTGCTCAAACAGGCTATTTCTTTGCTAAACATGTTTTCTGTTTCCACCAGAATACTAATAGCAAGTAATTAAGTACTTAATTTCTTCGCGTAATTACTTTATTCAATATTGCTATGCGCAATTGAAGATGTAAAGCACCATTGCATACTTGCTGGTCTATCCCTAAGTAGATAAATGCTAAATACAGTCAGACATTTCTTCTCTATAATGACAGTAGATCAAGTTAATTTTGAATACAAAGAAATAAACGCTTATGCGAATATAAGCAATGCAAAGAATTGTTAATGCATTTCGGATAGAACTAATTAATATTAAACAACCTACTACTTATAAACTGAACAACTACATCTAAACTGAATAGCGTTTAAAAAAATAATTTCTCATCAAAAACAAAACCTCATGAAAAGCGAGTGAGTGCTGGTGTTATTGCGAGCGGATACAGCTGGTTTGCCCGACACAGAGGCTCAAGAAATGACTCGAAATCGCCGCTCACTCGCGTCGCCCCCCCGAAATCGAGGTTAACAGCCCTCTCGTTTCACTCTTAACACGCGGTGTGCGCGCTTTCCTTGTTTTCTCTCTCTCTCTCTCTCTCTTCGCCCCTCTGTGTGCGACCCGACGTTCAAAAGCACACCACGCGCGCGCTCTTCCGGTGCGATTTTTCGACAACTGTCGCGATTGCACGCATCGATCGCGTCGCTCATTTTGCTCTGCACCGGCAAAGAAAAATAGCCTTGCAGGGTGAAAAGAGGTGAAAAACTATCGAAAACAATTCGCTTTACCCCGACAAAAGCTAGGCCGAGGCTGGCGTGCCTTTTTCGGCCACGCCGCACAAAACCGACTTTTTTGGACAAAATAGCCTACAGCCTTTAAATTTCAACAGATTTGGAGATTTTTTTTTATTTGTCACTTAAGAAATTTGCAACAAAGTTGTCGAGTCCCAATTTTAAATTCCGACGTCCCAGTTTCCTATGGTTTATGGGTTCGTGGTTTTAGGATTATCAATTTATAATGTATTTATCAAATTAACTCATGAACCCATAAACGATAAGTGCGTAGTTTATGGGTTCATGGTGTCGTGGTTTATAGATTATAACTTTATGATATTTATAATTTTTGGTGAATTTTATGATCGAAGATTTCAAATAATAATAGATATATTACCGCAAAAGATCGAACGTTTCGAATAATAGTAGATATATTATTACAAAGATCAAGATTTTTGGATATTTCGACCTTTGCTTCGGGGGCAAATTAAAAAAAAAGGGGGACGTTCAAAGTCAAAGTTTGGGCTTGACAACTTGAGTGCGAATTTTCAAGCTACAATTTAAAAACAAAAGTCGACCAAATTGGTTGAAAATTGTAGCCTATAGGCAATTGTGTCTAAAAGTCGGTTTTGTCCTACTGTGCGCCAAATCCCCGATGTCGGTTTGCGCGGCATTTTTCAACGCTCTCGCTTTGCACATATTGCTATAGCAATGTGTGACCGTATACGGTCAAAGCAGTTTGCGAGGAATCGGGGGCTCAGAAAACCCGAGCTGTGTTTTTCTTTTATTAATATAAATGGCGATTGTGCTCCAAAATGCTTTAATCGACGTTTATTTCCTTTCCACGCGATAGTCTCACTGAGCTTTAAATCGTTACGGGTGCCATTTAGCATTATTCTGCGCAGAAATCTGCGTAATCCTTTAACGAAGTATGAAAGTATACAATGCCATTATTACACATTTATTTTGCTGATTTACGTTTGTGTTGATTACGTTTTCGTTTCTGTGGCTGTTTTTTATGCACGGCTAATTGCAATCAATGATAATGAAAATTGGAAAAGAGAGTGATTTGACGCGGCGTAGTTGTTGTTGTCGTTGTGTAATCGCGGCAAAGTGTCGTGCTATAATGATGACGCCCGTGCAGCATTGTGGCGAGCTAGAACCCAGCGGCACCCAGAGCAGCAGCAGCAGCAGCAGCAGCCAGAGCAGCAGCAGCAGTTGGTCCCTCCTGCGCGTCGTCTCCAGGTGGCAGTCCCCGTCCCCCCCTCGGCTCTGCCGACGATCGTCACTGGCCCGGGCGAGGAGCGCTGCCCGACGTGGAGCGAGGCGAGGCAGCAGCAGCAGCAGCGGCGGCAAGAAGCAGCAGCAGCAGGTAGCAGCAGGAGATAAAGGATGTCCGAGGGCCGCGCCTTCAAGCCAATAAACCAGCTGTGGAGCGGGCCCGCATCGACGGACGCTGACTCCGAGTGCCTCTACGAGGAGATAAGCGGCCCGTCGGCCGAGGACTCGGCCTCATCGGTCCACGTGCACCCGGCCCAGGCGGCCGCCCAGCAGCGCAGCATTAGGCGCAGCCGGAAGCTGGAGCAGCACGCGCCTTCGAGCAGGCCCAGGCGCCAGGCAGAGGCCTCGTCAGCCGATCATCACCATCATCACACACCCTCGCGACATCGCTCACATAGGTACGCCAACTCTTTTTTATTCACTCTTCTTAGTCTTTGCTCGAGCAATGCCCCCTAACTCTTCAGTATTGATTTTTATACCTATTACGTAAAGGGTCAATTCGTTAAATGGTTTAAAAAATTTTTAAATTGGAAACGAGAAATCTAACAATCGAAACCTTACTTGGCAAACTAATTCACGAAGAACAATTATATATGAGAAAATTTACAATATGTGGATTTACTAGTTTATACATAGTAGCGCTGGAACATACTTCATATGTATAGTAAGATTTGCTACATCTGTTTTAAATGCTGAATAGAATTAGATATAGATGTTGAAAAAATTTCAGATGTATAAAACATGTAATTCCTATTAGCTATGCGATCATTAATTATGTGATTTTAATACTGATACATAGCTAACTTGTGTTAGATTTAAAATTAATCATACGTTAATTGAATTAAAAATTATTATTATTTAATTAAAAAAATATAACAAATAAGTAATTTAAGGTGATGCGGGGTCTATCAGTTGCAGGGACCCGTTTTTCTCATAGAAAAAATTTTTTTGATACGTTGTAGTCCTTTACTAAATCTACAGGTATAGTAAAAAGTACTAAAACTATAGGAAATTTTAACAGGATTCAATTTTGTCCTAGCACTAGTATATAAAATAGTATATTTTACTCTGATATTTTTCTCCGTTTTTGAGTTTTTGTACTCAATATGTCTTTATTTTCCTACCGCAATAATAAATTTGTTCACAGCAAAAAACTAAAACTCTTGCGTTAAAAAAAGTATAAAGTCGTAGTACAAGAAGAAGGTTGAGCATTGAAAATATATTTTGAACGATATACGTGAGGCAGAAAAAATGAAAAATAATAAAACGCAGCCAGCAGCATGGGCTGCGGCCCAGCGGCACCGGGCATCATCAGCAACAGCAGCAGCACACGTTGGACGGGATCGGCGGCCTCGAGACCCGGCAGAGCCAGGCGTCCACGTTCAAGCTGACGCGGGGGCGCTCCGCGGCCGCACGCTACCTCCGGACGACCACGACTACGACCACGACGACGCACTACCAGCAGCCGGCCCCGCCGGGCTTCGGGCCTCCGCCCCCTCTAGCGCCTCGACACCTCCGCCCCGGCGTCAGGCCGTCGGCCCACCGGCAGTTCGGCCCGCGCTCCTACAGTTATGAGACGCAGGAAGAGGTACAGGAGGAAGACGAGGCCACTCTCAGGGAGCTGCTCCTAAGGTCAGACCGATACTTCCCCCTGCTATACCCCAACCGAACAAGACATTTATTTCCTCTCTCGCGCGCTTCGCCAAGGATTAAAAGCCGGGGCTTCTAGCAATACTATTTTGCATTATATCACTAGTTTACAGTACTTTCTTTGTCCCAGGAGCTTCGGCTTTTACTTCCACCAAGATAGAAAATTCATTTTTAACTTATTGGCGATTTTCAATGCAAAAACCTAGCAAACAAATTCAGCAAACGAATTTTCTTTTCAACACACACACACACACACACCTACACTCACGCCAATACTATATGAAACACAGTGTAATGTACTTGCTCAGATCTGAAAATGGAAACGCTTTCCTTACGTAATACTACTACTTTTCAGCGATACGTAATGGAAAAAAACATGAATTCGCAAACACTTACACAGACACGTTAATTGCATAGAACAGAATGTAATGCATAAAGGCTTTAATGCCATTGGCATCTTCATCATTGGTATCTGAGTCACACGCGCGTTCTCATAGATTTATCATTCTTTTTGTACGTTACATGAACCAACACAGTTTACCACTACGTCAAACACCAGACTCAACTACACCAGTTTATGTTTACTATTACATATTTTACTATTACATATTAAATATATATTCATAAGGCTGCCGCGCCGCTCGCAGGCTTACCGCTGATTGCTCGTTCACTTGATCATGTTCATCATACAAAAAGACCAACGCACAAATAAGTACGCCAAGCTCGAAAATGGATAATAACAGTAAAACAACTTGTTTCATTCATTTATAAATTAATTCAGGTATATTAATAATTCAATAAATATTTCGTCAATAAATGCATTATGAGACTTTTACATTTTATTTGGTGTAAATAAAAACAAATTTATATACGTTTACTAAAATAAAATTATATTTGAATAACTTGATTTTGGAATAACTGCGGAATTCAGTATTAATTGTATTAAATATTTTTTTCCTAACAAAGAAAAACATTTGCGTCGCCAGATATTTTTATTTTTAAGTATAAAATCGCGTAATATTTCGCGTTTGAATGAAAACCGCGTTGAAAAATTGTCCGAATCCCGGGGAAAAAGCTGCAAAAGGTGGGCACGCGCACGAAAACGCACTGCGGGTATACCAGAGATAGAATATGAGAGTATGTGTGTGTGTGTGTGTGTGTGTGTGTGTGTGTGTGAGAGAGAGAGAGAGAGCGCGAACCGCGGGAACAGAGATAATGAAAAAAAATCGGCTCCGCTGACTTATTTGTGCGTGAGTCCGGTATTCCATCACTCGTTCGCGCCATATACTACGGCACGCGAGATATCACACGCTCTGACTTTTTGCGCTGCTATTTCTGAATTATTTTGCCGGTCCTCGTGCGCCAATGCG
The DNA here is from genome assembly GCA_030522905.1 of Torymus flavipes. Classification (NCBI taxonomy): domain Eukaryota; kingdom Metazoa; phylum Arthropoda; class Insecta; order Hymenoptera; family Torymidae; genus Torymus; species Torymus flavipes. Next base: position 9,171 of record JAPYZO010003996.1, on the reverse strand, counting down.
ACGATCGGCAAAAAAAAAAAATGAAAAAAAAAATTGCAAGCTCGCTTGCCGGACACGAGCTAGGCATATCAGGGGTGAGTAAGCTGGCGGTGCGCTGCACTGCGAGCTTTTTTTTCTGTGTTTAGCTTATTCATTTTTTTAATTAATGAAAAACAGTAGAGATAGATCTTATGTGACAAACAGTTGAAAATAAAGCTAAAAGACTCTGAAAGAACAATCATTGCAAACTCTAATTATCACGTAAAAAGCACATGAAAAAAGAGAAAAAAGCAAGGAGAGAAAAATAAAGAAGGCAAAAAAAAGAGAGAGAGAAAGAGTAATTGAAAAAGCGCGAGAGGGCCGTGACGTGCCCCTGAAGAACGGGATCCACGTGCAAAAAAAAGAGCAAGTCTGAGAGTAATCGCACACGTGACCCTCTCGACGCGCAATTATCGTCGCCTACTACTTCCATTTGGCATTTGTGATGACTGAACCACGACTGTGTTTCCCAAACTAGGTAAAATAGTGCGAGCAAAAAGAGACGAGAGAAAGAGAAAGAGAGGAGAGAGAAAGAGAGAGAGAGAGAAAGGGAGATAAAGCCGAGTGTTGTTAAAGAGACGCTCCGCGTGGACACTGGTGTATTTTGCGGATAAAAGCGTTAAAAAGCACGTGCACTCGGTCGCTTGCTTCACTCTCTAAGCTATCAATCAATCAATCAATCAATCAAGCATAGACGGCGGATCGGCCGCTGTGTGCGGCGCTGTGCCGCGAGAAAAATTTTCGACTGTGCGACGAGTCGCTAATCGGCGAGACGCTAGTCCGAGAGGCGCAGCTTGCACAGAGACAGAGTCAAGAGGAGAAAGAGAAAAAAGAGAGAGTGGGAGTGCGGGAAAAGAAAGAGGGGAAAGATAAGAAAAGAGAAAGTGAGAGGGGAAAAAAGTGCGAGATTGCCGGAGCCCTCGGGGGGCTACTGTAGTTTCGGAACACAGCCATGGTCTCCCTACCTCCCAGGTACATACCGACATCATCGCTGCTTTATATTTTCTTTATTGCCCTTCGTTCCTACGTTTTTTCTTTTACTTTTTTTATTACCTTCGAGCTTGCACGGCCAACGTCGTTCTTAGACCGTCGCCCGCCTCTTCTCACTTCGCCAACTTTGGCTCGCCGTTCCACCTCCAGCGTACAATGTACTTTGAGCAATTTTTATTTCCACTACTTTTTACGGGATCAACGAAAGTGCTCAAATAATCAAAAATTACTTTTCTTTATCCACTCTTGGAATATTGCTTCAACTATTGTAACAGACTTAAATTATTCCCATTCATACAAACTTTATTCGCTGAGAGTGACGTTGGCAAAGTTGTACTTTATTTTGCCTTTATCTTTAGACATTTTTTTATATTTTCTTTGAATTTTCGTTGTCATCTTTATGTTGTGATTCATCGCTGGTTGAGTTTATACCGAGCTTCATTAGCGAATGGTTCAGACATATCTTTATTGATTGTATATAAAATCAAGATCGAGAATTAAAAATTAGCAACAATTTCAGCTAATCTTTTGTCAAGCAATTTAATTTTTTTTTAATGTCAACGTTCTTTACTGTTAAATAATTCTCGAACTTGTCACCTCCATGTTATTTATACTTTTTTTATTATTTTTCAACCTAATATACTTTATACGTTGATTATTGTAATGTATAATATTATTTTTTATTATGTAAATGTTGTAATATATAATCACAAATAAAGTAGACCGACTCTATTTTAGCAGACGACAAAAAAAAAAAATAATGTAATCATTAAATTCATAAGGCAATATCGGTATGAACTGATCCATTATTTCAATCTTTCTCTTTCAGAACTATCCTTTCAAAACCATGCGCTCATTCATTTCTGCTGCATTTCACCGACTATATAATCACGATATCATGCAATGCGAATGAAGCGAAAGAATAAGAACTTGTCTAAATTTCACATCTATCACCTCCGTCGCGTACATCACCAATTTTTACTTTTGCTGTGCACATCGGTCGGTCTTTTTTCTGGCATTTTTTAATGATTTTCATTTTATTTCTTCTTATACCTTACAAAACTTCTATAATCGAAGATATTCATCTTTTAGTTTATTTAATAGTACAATCACCGTCATATGCATCTTGCCATCTTAGATATCACTTCATCAATAGCTTTACATCCATTTCAAGGAAGAGAATATATATAGTATTTCTATAAGTAATCGTCGTCTTACTTTCATGAGTCTTATTTAGAATTTCTATATAAAATATAATATCAAAAGAATCAATCATTTCAATAAACTTCGATAAGATGTTGGAGTAATTCACACATAATATCATTTTTAGTACGTTTTTCTTTTATGCTTAGTAGCTTTTATTACTGCATGTGCTTTTTAAATTTTAATTCATCAAGTGGATATTTCAATGCAACAAATACAGTAAAATTACTCAACTTTTAAGCCAAACTATAATGAATTAAAAAATTCTAGAGGTAGAAAAAGCAAATAGCAAAAGAGACTAATAATTTATAATTCAGATGGTATACATTGAAAAAATCTAATTTTCAATGGCAATAAAATATAGTATCTTTGAGATATTTTCATATCTTTTTTATAACACCTTTAACTCTTTCAATAGGTATGTTAAAAACTAATCTCCAAAATTTTTTACTGTGTTACTGCAATTTTCACGATTAGGAGCTATTATTATTTCTTTTCTATTGCTTACAAAAATTTTAAATAAAAAATTTTGTTAACATGTTTTTCAACGTTTTATCGAAGTTGACAAACACTTAAAGTGCCAATACTATAAACGCCACTGCAATGCGTGACTCTGTCCTAATGTGCACAGCTGCGAAATCACTGGTAGCGTTATATATTATATATTTCACCTTACAATCACTATACACACATACTTTAGACATGCTTTTAGTGGCATTTGTATTTTGTCTGTGTTGTTTTCTTCAATATGGTATATTAAATGTATTTGTTATCGTTATACTACAGTTTTTATGCCGTTTTCGAGGAAAGTAAAGCTAACTTTTTTTAAGGCTATACATCGATGATTATGTAAATTGTTTGATTCTCTATAAAAATGAATTTTCTTAAATCTTTATGTTGTGTTGAAATCGAACATTTAGTCGACAGTGAACTTGAAATTTTCTTGTTTGTTTCATTGTTTTAAAACAGTTTAATATAACGAGGGCGTACAACAAATATAATGTATAAAGTATTACAATTATGCATGTTTTTATTTTTTATCTAATAGTATAAAATAATTTTCAAAACCATACATGTTGGAACAATTTCCATGTATAAATATATACATCTTTCATAAATTATTTTTGTCTGCTTTTATAAATACGCTACAATACAATTTAAATTTCAAGTTCCAATTTAATGTATGCATCGCAAAAAAAAAACTTTAATTTAATCAATAGCGTTAAGTGACATTAACGTTGTACATTTAATCTTTAAGCATTCGACTTATTTTTAAAGCATGAAAATGAAAAATCCCCATGAATGATGTATTCATAACGTTGATTACAAAAAAATGTATTCTTGAAAATCAGAGGTGTATAGCCTCAAAAGTTGTACGTAACGATAAAAAGTAAACATACATAGATATGCGTTCGTAACATTAACACACACCGAAGCAGTTCTTTTTAATCGCGTGAGTTGCAGTTAGTAATGAATGACGACTTGAAGACTCGGCAGTTGTATTGTTATAAAAAAGTCGTTGAAGTAAAAATTTAAGAGAATATACTTACATACGTAGACAGAGAAAGAAAGAAAGAATTTCATTTCAGATTGCAACCTTTGTTGACGTTTGTATTATGCAGTAGTGATTATAAGTACGGTAACTTGAGTGCTTTTAAATACAAAAAATGAATTAAAAGATATTAATAAGAGGTTTCATTCGATTAAATTAATATAGATTAATTAATTATTTTTTAATAATTTTTCGTATGAATGTATTTTAAATTGAAAAGAAACATTAAACCTTTTAGCCATTGTAATGAAGTAAATTTTCATATACATTTAAAATTGACTCGGTCAACAAATATATTACTAATTCTTTACTGACGATCGCTTTTTCGGAACGTATTTTCTATAAATTCACTTAATATGTTCAATTTCGCCAACTAAGAAAATCACTCCTGCAAAAAACAGCGCAATGCTAAAATCTCTCCTTCCGAGAGTGAAAGAGTCAAAGTCGAAAGAATGCACCGTAAAGTAGAGTTTAACGACAGTGTTGTTGCTATGTTAACGAAAACGTAACTGAAAAAAAAACTAAGCAAAACGAAAAAAATATTAGACCGAGGGACGGAGGGAGAGAGATTTGAATGATTTTCTGCTTTTCCGTGCGCTCGCGATTGAACTGAACGCGCGGGCCACAGTCTGCAGAAGCAGGTCAGCGTGATGAGCACGAACCTGTCTGCGAAGCTGGACGAGCTGCAGCGCGGCGATCGCCAGCTGGAGACGACCGTCGCGCTCAGCGAGATCCGCACGCAGCTCCAGGAGTTGACCAAGAGCGTCGAGTCCTGCCAGAGTGAGGTCAGCGAGGTCAAGCGGGACATGGTGGCCATCAAGGTAGGACTTGCCTCCATCAGTCTGCGCGGATTAATCGACAAAATCCACTTTTATCTTTTACAGTTTTAATAATATGTTTTAATCGTACATAAAAGGTTATAATAGCTCGATAAATGCTTGAGAATTTTATTGAATTAAAGGCTTTTAGCCGAAAAAATGTTTGTGAAAACAATACTGCAAAAATTGGGCGCGGCCGCATACATTCATAAAAAAAGCCATTTAAAAGCCTCTCTCATGTTCCGGGGTGGAAGCCTTCATTAAACGCAATGCGACATGCGTCGATTTGAATTTTATTTTTCGAATATATACGGGCAATAGAAAAAGTTTTTAATTCCGCGGCCGCGTTTTCGGAAGCCGTAATTTCGACGGCGGAGCTCGTTAAACAAAATCGCCCGTCGTACGGGCGGACGCAAATAAAAAAAAAAAAAAAAAATACCGTACCGCCGCTGGCGGGGTCATATAGCTCAACGCTGACGAATTCGCGGTCGGTACACGCGCGCGACGCGACGCGTTATATGTCTCGACGTGCTGCGCGCTTCTCCCGGGGGACCGAGATCCGCGCGAGCTATGTCTCTCATGCGGCACGATACAACGTATCCGAAACTCTAATTAGAGCGGTGTACGCGAGCGCGAAAAGTGTATCGGTGCAGCCTTTTTCAGTAATTAATTTTTATATATCCTCTATACAACGTCAACTTCCACTAAAGAACGTATATTTTAATAAATTCCACGAGTACGTCTGTACATTTCTTCACGCGCGAATAATATAACGCGAACTTTCGGAAATATACGTTAGATTTATCTCATGAACGTTAATAAAACATATTTACTGCGAAATCCTATGCGGAAAATACCGAGAGGGATAAAGATGATTTATTTGAATGCTATGCTGTTAATGTAGCACGAGCTGGTGACGGTGCAGCAGGTGAAGGAGGAAATAGAGGAGCTGCGTGAGTACGTGGATCGGCTGGAGGAGCATTCGCACCGACGGAAACTCAGGCTTTTAGAACAGGTGAAATTTAAATAATCAATGCACTAGTATACATATCTTTGGACGTCTTGCGTGGCATGACTTATTTTAATAACTGTTTACTCTTTCACTGTTTCAGATTTTTTTCCTTTATGTCTTGCGTAAGCACTGATTTTACGTTTCTTTTATTATTTTCTTTAATTTATATATTTTTTAGTTTATTTAATATGCGATGGCTCCTACAACTTGCAATGTAACAGACTAGAATCAGAGAGCTTCTGACTACTAATCTGACACTTTGTAGATTGAAGCCATCGCTGATCGTCTCATTTACATTTATAAGCTAATCATCATTTATTTTTATGCTATTCTCTGTTATTATTAGAACTACTCTCTTTTTGTCATTTTTGTAAAGGAGGTGGTGTAAAATGAGCGAAAAAATAAAATGCAATTTTCCACAGATCAATAGCACCATAAAAGTACGAATAGCACACTGGTAATCTTTAAAGTCGTAAAACGTGACCTATATTTGTACGTAATTTGCATCCTATATGTTTACGTTGCCTTGATGTAACGTTTTTTACACGAAAAAGCTTTACTAATAAAAAAAATTCGCCTCATGCAACGCCATACTCTTTATTTTTCAGTAATTCGATTTGTTTTAATTTTGTGTTATTTGTATTTTATTACAGCAAATGGAAGAACCATATTTAATTTTAAAAATAAGCTTCCTTTATGTCAAATGAAATATAATATAATTTAATGTTTTTTTTTTACATCAGTTGCTTTAATTTTCTTATAATATGTTAATAGCAATTATATGGAATACTTCTACAGATTTAGGTTTAGGGAAAAGTAGAGTAAAATCGACACATAGATGCATTAAAATTTTTTATTGTATGCGTTTTCTCTGTAACGCAATTATGTTTCAATTTTATTGTGCTTTTCCTTTATCGTATAATTGATTTGTGTATGTATTCATAAGTACATCGCATGCAAACTTTCATTGCCCTCGTTTTGATATCTCATTAATAGGATTTATTTGTATTAGACTTGTGCTAGAAAACATTCATAAAGTGTCGATTTATCGTATTGTACTTATCGAATTATACATGCATGTATATTTATTTTTGGTCTGTTATCGTAATAATATATGTCATCATGTAATAAAAAATTGATTTTGACACTTGGATTTATATTTTTTTATTGATTCACCCAGATTGTCTTATTATATTATATTAATTATAAACATATATATGTATTAAAGCTACTTTCTATTTAAGTAGAATTTATTTGCAATTTTATCCAATATAAAGATAAAAATTTCTTTTTATTAACAATTCTATGGAATTTTTAGGGGTTGACGTTCTCCCTGTCGTATGCGATACTGGCAGCAGTCCTTGGTATGCTGCAGTTCGGATACAACACTGGAGTCATAAATGCGCCAGAAAAGGTACTTAAAATGCATTATACACCGTAAGAAGATTTATGAAATTCTAATCACCGCATGAATATGTATGCGATCGCGTTAAAAACAAAGTTTGCCTTATGGGAGGAGTCGCCATTTTTCAAAGGATCGTAAAGCGTAATTGAATTCAAGTTTTAAAATACTTTTTAAATTTTACTTTTCAATCCGCGTCATGCGCCACGCCGGGAATTTTAATTATAACGAAGTGGTTTTAAAATCTTTACGATGCTGAAAATTAGACATAAACTCTTCCGCCATTGGCTATGAAAAAAAGAAAAAAATGTTTATTGCAGCAGCAGCGCCGGAAAAATCTCTCTCGAAAAATGTAGCTTCGCGCTTTTTAAAAAGCTTGCAGGGGAGCGTGATTGTCGAAGTAGGTCAGGCCCCGGGCTCTCGGCAATTAGATTAAACTGTGCCGAATAATCGAGACCGGACGTCTTTAATTCAGCTCCACTCTCCTCCTTTTTTCTTTTCTTCTTTCTGCCCACACAGAACATCGAGAACTTCATGAAAGACGTGTACAAGGATCGATATGGCGACGACATTTCCGAGGACTCGGTGCAGAGGCTGTACTCGGTGGCGGTCAGCATATTCGCCATCGGTGGAATGCTCGGGGGCTTCAGCGGAGGGATCATTGCCAACAGATTTGGCAGGTCAGTACTGCTTTCTATTTCGGCGCGATCGGCATCAATTAGCACCCTCGAGGGCGGCCCGAGCCGGCTAATGGAATCTTTGATCAAATACGTGCCACATGTATCTAACGCCGGGGGCTTATTGGGGCAGCAGAGTTATTATCGTATCGGGTTCAATATTTCAGCGAGGTTCAAGAAAATTGACTAGATCGCTCAATTGGGAGCTCGTCAATTTCGCGAGCGGGGCGAGAAAGTGTGACTACGTCGCGTTGATGGTAATACTCTATGTGTTTGAACTTCTCAACGTTCATCGTGAACGAAATATCCAAAATTTCGGTTTGCTAAAGATATGCATAAAAACACATGTATAAACTACAAAATAAATTATTTTCCAAATGATCATCCCCCCAAATCAAAACCATCCCCACTAGACAATATGATAAAAAAAATGTAAACCTCCAGAGTTTTTGAGTTCGAGATAAATTTGATGGCTAAAGTATCCTCAAGATATTACCATGGACTTGTAAAAAAATTATCGAGATGAAAATCGATCCAGGAGAGTGTAGAAGGGCTAAAATATCTCGTTGCGTTGCAGGAAGGGCGGACTGCTGCTGAACAACGTGGTGGGCATACTGGGCGCCTGCCTGATGGGCTGCACGAAGATCGCCCACTCGTACGAGATGCTGTTCGTCGGTCGCTTCGTCATCGGCGTGAACTGCGGCCTGAACACGTCCCTCGTGCCCATGTACATATCGGAGATAGCGCCGCTGAACCTGCGCGGCGGCCTCGGCACGGTCAATCAGCTCGCGGTCACGATCGGCCTACTCGTCTCCCAGATCCTCGGCATCGAGCAGATCTTCGGCACGAACGAAGGCTGGCCCCTGCTACTGGGCCTCGCCATCTGCCCGGCCATCCTGCAGCTCATACTCCTGCCATTCTGCTCCGAGTCGCCCAGGTAACCTGTCAGTAGTACCACTGGCAACGAAGCATTATGGAGAGGTTTAATTTGATAAAAGAGCCTCTATAGACAAGTTTTTAGCACAACGTTTAGCTATCGGGAAGAGAAAGATTTGTGCGCGAGGGAGGGGGTTAAGTATTTGAAATTTTTCGAGAGCGCTACTGTCGCTCATGAATAATGCGCGGCTCGAGTGAGCGGTGGGTGGGGGCATAAAGGCTGGAGCACCGCGCTCGAAGCCAGTGTCGGGGGGGCACATTGTATTGGGGCGATAATCAGCGAGCCGCGCGAGCTCTGCCTTTGCTCCTCAGGTATTTGCTCATTACGAAGCAGTGGGAGGAGGAGGCGCGCAAGGCACTGAGGAAATTAAGAGCGAGCAATCAGGTGGAGGCGGACATCGAGGAGATGAGGGCTGAGGAGCAGGCCCAGCAGACCGAGTCGGCGATCTCGATGACGGAGCTGATCTGCAGCCCGACCCTCAGGACGCCCCTCGTTATCGGCGTGGTCATGCAGCTGTCGCAGCAGCTATCCGGCATCAACGCTGTGAGTACTCTCTCTCTCT
>JAPYZO010003995.1:0-11689 GCA_030522905.1 Torymus flavipes | reverse complement strand
AAGACAGATAAAGCATCCGCAGCGCGAAGAAGCTACGGAGTAACCTAATTTCGCGTAACGTGCGCGAGCCACGAGCTTTATTTATAGATAATTTTGACGTCACACTTTGCTTTTTTTCACATGAACGCAACGCGGGCGGGTGGAGGAGAAGGAGGAAGCAGAAGAAGACGCAAGTAAGTGCGAGGCTCGATTATTCCGATCGACTCTGTGTTTTATTTGGCCAGATGACGACAACGAAACCAACGATGATGAGTTTTTCGGGGGCGACGCGCGGCTTCGATACTTCTCTGTATAAACAAGATAAGTAACACACACCTTTTTGTCTCGATCGTTCCTTTTTATTTTTCAAAAGCTGACCCAATTCTTTTTACTCTGCCGCCACCGACACGCGGAAAGAATTACGATGCTTGCAATTCTCATTATTGCGCGTATGTTGAATTGAGGATGGAGGATAACAGCTTTGTAATACCAAACTGAATGAGACTGAATTCTCGAAATTAATTTTAATAAAGCAAAAGAAGAGCTGCCGTTAATTAGAATATTTGCTATTGTTACACAAAGGCGGTTGCGCAAGGAAAAGGCCAAAATGTCGAATAGCGCTAATTAGCGGGTAATTTGGCTGTTGGATTATTTGTTAGAGGGCCGAGCAAGTGAAAGTGCGGCAGAAAAGCGAAAGTGAAAGCGATCGGAAGAATCGGCAGCGTGCGGAGCGGATCCCCGCGGTCGCGTGGCTCATATTAATGCCGGTATTGAGATTAAGTTTATTCAACAGCGAGTATGCCATGACACACTAACCAAGTGGTCGAGACCCACTTAGAGTCGCGCTCGCGCGCTACACCGGCTGACCTTCGTAGAAATGGAATGGATAGGGTGATAGTGCGTGATGTATTTTAAGCGCCGCTCGCCAATGTACAAACACACTGCTCGCACGCACGAGGCAGCTCTCTCGAGGCCGTCCCCGCCGCGGCGTCGTCGCGAGCTTGTCGCGGTACAATGCAGCGCTGCACCGCTATATACCTACTTACATGCATCCTTCGACTTTTTCGCCTAAGCGTCTTGGTAGCGTTAATCGGCCCTTTCCTCACTCGCCTGAGACATGAGACTTTAATCTATATACTATTAAGAATTAAATTAAGAATTTCAGTGAATTTTTTTATTCAAAAAGTACGTTTTTTTTTTAAATAGATGTATACCTTTTATAATATGCCAATTTTTTTTAAAGAGATATCAGAGCTTTTCCAGGTGATTACATCGTACTTTTCGTTATTCTAATTTAATTTTTATTTTCTCTCAACAATTTTCAACATTAACAAGAAAGCTTATTTTAATGATAATGAGAATTTGAAAATGATAAAAAATATGACAGCTTACGAGATTATTGTCATATTCTAAATTCTCATTAATTATCTTTATCATCCACATGTTCGCTACACTGCTAGAAAATTAACGATACTTTCTAGTTATCATGTTAATTAATTTATCAAAAATCAATTCACAATTATCAGCACTTTTATCAAAAATCAATACACAACAATAACATAATGCATCTAAAAGTATTATTATTAATTAAAATATCAATGTTTTAAAATATAAATGCCAACATTTAATTTATTCTAAATAAAATACAATCGTTAAGAAAAACTGAAAATTGAATAATTATAGAATAATGATCCATCTTAGAAAATCCCTATATAAAAAAGTCATGACCGGATGTTGTGAAGCCAAAATAAACGTTATGTGATTGGCTCATGTAGTGCGCATGCGTCTAAGTCGGGAAGTCGAAACGTTTTCTAGGTTAGGACGCTGTTCAAATCTCTAGTATACATAAAAATATCAAAAAAGCAAGATATGCTTTTAAAAAGTAATTTTATTGGAAAACACCTACAATGTATTTGATCCCTACATTTGAAATAATTTTGCAGGCTTCTCTGTCAGCTTTCATGATACTATTATATCAATCGATAATATCGCCTAAATTAAGAAACAAAGACATGTAGCCATTCGTGGCATGAACCACACAATAGAACAGTCCAACAACGTCCCCAGAATACGCAAAAAGCCAAGCTGCGATCGTCGAGGAAGGATAACATCCCGATTGTGCAAAACGAGAACAACAAACACAAATGACGTTTTACTACGGCAGAGACCACTGAATCACGATCGACTTCTGGAGGACTTGTCGTCTCTCTCTCTCTCAGTCGCTTATCGCAATTACGACGAAGATGCGCCGCGGCGATAAAGCCGCGACTATTGTACGCGCGAATAATTCATCGCTAACGCCTGTCGCCGCGTGGCCCTCGATAACACGAGCCGCTGCGAGACGTCCCTCCAGCTTCTCCTTCGACGTCTATCTAGCGATCCATATCGCACGTGCAGTATGTGCACTGCAGACAACGCTGTTTTTTTCAATAAACAGCCGCCATGGCTATATTTTCTTCCGATGGTCTGCGCGTGGGTCTTTAAATTGCTAATGCCGCTAGGCTTCTTACAGGGGGGGATATTATTAGAGGGCCTTGGAGCTATATTTGCATGGAAGCTATTTTGTGTATACCGTAATTAGAGTGTGTGTGTCTGCGACTAACGGCTTGGCGGATTTGAAATTCGAATTGGATATTGGAGCTTCTGTTGCAAAACAATTGACTATACTCGAGCATCCTAGAATCCTGGGGTAAAAAATCACCAAATTCTTACAGTTTCGTGAATTTGAAATCCTCGTTCAAAGTACAGAGGGATACAGAGAATTCTCGTCGCAAGAAATACAAATGCAACGGCGCAAAAGGAGGCGAAATATTCGTGTAACCGCAAACGGCATACAGTAAAAAGTCTCGTTTGAATTTCGTAAAACCGAAAAGTGCCTCTAACGCACATAAAACGTTAAGTGTCCGCACGATTTCTAAAGAGCCTCTCCGGAGGAGAAAAATTAGCGTGGGGCGCTGTTTGATTTCCTCGCGGCTCTCTTTCTCTTTCTCGGCCGGCTCGCGAGCGGACATTTAAGGGAGAAAGTTTTTTCGACGTACCGTTTCGCCAGAACCCTGCGGGAGGAGGAGGAGACGGCGGCGACTGTTGAGACATCGCGCGGGAGTAGAAAGAGAGAAAGAGAGATGAGGTCATGAGACGACGACAGGAGAGAGACAGAGGAGTGCATAGCCGACTTTCCAGAGATTTATTTATCCTCGAGAGCCATTTCCGTGGCTCGATGATTTTACGAGCGACGCGCGATACACCGGATTTTTATGTGACACTCTGAGCCGCCTTTATGTTTTCATCGATTGCGCGACAGATTGCACCGTTTATTGTTGGATAATACTGGCTTGTGAGGTAAATGAATTCCTCAGATGAACGTGTACTAGTTCTGCGACACAAGTTATAAAACTGGCAGATGCTTAATCTTACTACTTATGGGTTTCATACAGACATCATTTGGAAATTTGAAGAAGGAATAAAAGGAAAATTTCATGGAAAACTTAATATTTAGAAACAAAACCAGTGTAAAAGTCATTATAATATCATTCATTTTTTTAAACCAGAATTATGAAGAGATATTCAACTTCGAATATTATAAAATTTTCGAAAAAACAAAGTAGAATCAAAAACTATCAAATGCGAACATAGTTATCTTCAAAATAAGTAGAAGATGAAGAGAATTATGTAGAACAGAGATTACATATTTTCTTGAAAAACAATAATTTACACAATCATTAATTACAAAAGACTTACATTAATGATAATTTCCAACTTGCACAAAGAGATACTATGAACGATTTTCTTAAAAATAATAAATTCTGTTATTATATATAGTATTGCACGTAGAATTGAGATTTTAAATAAAATGAATTGTAAGGATACGTAAATATTGTTTATCTACCTTTGTTGCAAGATTATGAAGTAAATAATTGGAATTATAAGCGTAACTAACAAAAGCCAAGGTACAAGAAATGCAATATTTAAGAACTCGTTACAAAACTTAATTATACCAACGACTGTATAATAATATCTAAAATTGACGCGTATTGATTACACAAGTGACTGACGATCGTTCTCTATTCACACATAATGAAGTTGAAATGTGCATGATTTTTGCAAAATAATTACATTAAGAAACTCGGGCATTGAGTTACATAGCACGAGCAAGAGTTTAATTGTCTCTAAATATTTTCCACGCCCAGCTTAAATAATTCAGAAGGAAGGTATGAGGAAACAGTCAGCCATAAATAATTCAGCGGCTAGATAAACCTCAGACTCATTGGCGATTCGGTTTCAGAATGTGCTGGTTCCGAAAACGGCTTGGACTTTGAACAATCGAACGCACGACTCTGTCGTTACCAAGAAACAATTCTCTAAAAAAACCTTATTTTTAAGCAGAATATGAAAGTAGTTTAGTTCAGACGGATCAAAATTATCACCTTTTTACTTTACATCTTGCGCAATAAATACGCCCGTTAATAATGAATACCCTGTCGAAAAGATTTAAAAAAATTCGAAAAGGGTTCGAAAGCTAAAAAAACATAAGCGATAAAACTTTCTCCAAGAGTCGAGAAACCGACACAATATTTCTTCCCTAGACAAATGATTGGCAAAAATATAGGTCCCTAAAAACTGTATATATTTAAAAATATCCGAAAAAGGGCCTATCCATCGCTGTTCGGCTGTCGACTCCCAGGCCCGATCTCGTTCGGGTATTGACCAATCCTCCTCCTCCTCCTCGACAAGACAGCCACGTATATATATACGTGAGCTTGTATGAGTGTGTGTATATATATTCTTACGCAAAACTAGCGAAAGTAGGCGTTCGGGGCCCGGCATATACCTATATACGTAGGATGAAATAATACGTGAGCAAAGGCGCGCTTTCGCGTGTGTGTGCGAGCGGTTGGGAAAACGTTGCGAAAGCGCACAGGCCCCGAACGAGCGAGCAGGCGAGCGAGAGTGGCCAGTGCGGCCCCGCGAGCCGCAGAGACGAAATATCTCTCGGCGCGTATCGGCGAATTATTCGGCGCTGCGCACGCCTGGCAAGGGGATGGGGAGAGAGAAAGTTGCCGGGAGGGAGCAGCGGTGGACCTACCGCAACGACCGCCGAGGAGAGTATAATATTTACTCGCCGGCGACAGTTTTGCTTTGCACGTTACTCGCCTACAACTCTTTAATGTTACTAAAATCTGTAATTTTTTTAATAAAATTACAATTTATTGTACACAATTAATAAAGAGAACTTTTGGAAAATTAACTGATGCCATGATGTTGCTCTATTATATCCTTCGTCACCCAGCAATTTATATTATTATAGCCTTCGTAACTACATTTTCATTAACTTAATCCCTAGCATAAAATGTACAATCAAAATTCTCAACTCGATATGGCTATCCGGAGAACTTTTCTTGTTACAAGTTTGGCATTTGCCGGGAATATTTTATGTACGAGCAAGGACAACAACGGAATTAACAGCCTGCTGAAACTTCGCTTTACCTGTTCCACATACCTATTTAATAAGATTATTATTGCAAAACTTATCAAGGTTCATTTTAAAAGTTGGATTTTTTAATTTTATTAATGGTTTAGGAAAATTGCAAAACTTACTGGATTTTTAGGAACAGTAAATAATGAATATGAAAAAATAATCTCGAGTCGATATAATTATCCGATTACTTTGTACAAAGAAATCACAGAATGTTTACAATTTTGAATACTGTTTTCAGGAAGCCCTATATAAGTATTACAAAGTCTTCACTAAAGACGATTCAAAAGACACGTCCATGAAATGATGAAAAAGTATTATCTTTGCACTGAAAGTTCAAACACTATACATCCACGATTTTGGAAAAAGTCAAAACTAAAATCAGCGAAATAAAGAGAACTTATATCGCAGTCAGTAATTCTCAGAGTACGGCGAACCGCAAAAGAGCGTCTCGGCAGCCCGCCAACTTGCATCCTCCTTTTTTTCCTCGAAATCGTCTCAATTGGCGCAATTACGCTCTGTCGAGAAAGAGAGAGCGAGACAATGCGCTCGGAGAAACGAGAACCTCGTAAAATTCACGCACTCTTGTGTGTGTGTTTTTTTCCTCCCCGACCTTCGGTCATCGGCTTTGCGTGGAAAATAGAAGCCTCGAGCGCGAAGGTTCCATGCGCGCGGAAATGCAGGTGACGACGCATCTGCGTATAGAGTCCGCGTAGTAAAACGTAGGTCGTTTTATTTTTATCTTTTATCGCTAGGAACTTGGAGCTTTCACGAGCGTCGATGGCCACTGTGTTCTTATACCTTGTTGTGGTTTTGATTGTGGGACTTCCGTTGTAAACAATGTATAACACGTGTATCTAATTCCTTTGTTAGAAAAAGAAGTTCAAAAGCGGCGTTTATATTATTATCTTTGATATAATCCTGAAGTAATGCAAATTACGTTATAAATTGAGTTTAATTTGATGGAAAACGACTACAAGTCAAGTGTCAGAAACTTGAGTAAAGAAAGTTTGGACATGCCGAATTATTGTTTATACCATGCAGGATCTCTCGGCTAGTTGGATAAGGTTCGCACTACTCAATTACAATGATTACTGGTTTTACCATTTTCGTCGAAGCATTAATTAAACAAGAAGTTGAACGCGCGTTTCAGAATTAACGCAGTCAATCAATCGTGAGATTAAGAGGGAGATTAAAGTATTCTTTTTTAATTTCTCAAGATAAAGTTGAATTGTTACTAACTGATCTCGATGCAATTAACCCCTTTAAGAAAAGAAATATTTCAGTACGGGTTTGCGTCGTTAGCAACCGATTTATTTAATTACAGAAAACAAGTCTATAAATTAATGTTTTATCAAATATAATTCAATGATGTGCCTTTTGAAAAACAAACAAAATTTATAAAATAAATAAACATTTTCGGTTAGGTTATATCACATAGTAATATAATTTGAAACATCTTTAGATGAATTTTCGTTCCAAGAAATTCAATTTAGGTCACGCAAGTCAAACTCCATATCAAAATTCCATGATTTCCATTTGAATCACGTTTGCAGCAATTAATGTAATGTTACGTAATTTGCGCGTACAAAAAGCATAAAATATCTGCAACCGAAGTCATAATAAAAATTTTCGCCCAACGTCAAATACAATGTATTGGTAATCCTTTGAAAGCTCAAAAATACTTTTGAAACAGAATTACATTAATCTTGAATAAAAAGTTTAATCAATTATCTGGATATCCTCTAATTTAGACACTTTGAACAAATTATTCATTTGCACGGAATGACTTTACATTGGCAACGACAGAGCTCGCATACAGCCACCGTCGTTGTTTGTTTCATTGAACGAACTTAATCGAATGTGCATTATCACCGAGCATCGGTCTGCGGTAGCAGAGCCAGCCATTAATTCAGGATCGCTCGGTCCAATCAGTTTCAGCAATGTCCGATCGCATGCAATTCGGCTGCGGGAGGTGAAACCAAGTGCGGTTGCACGACACTGGTGACAACTCGTTCGATAGCTTACCGGGTATCGCAAGAACTGACCTCGCACAGACAATGCAAAAATTAACCAACGCGTTCTTCGAGATGCGTGCCTCCGAAACTTTCCTTCATTTTTCTTTATTGTACGAGTCACTATTAAATCGGCGCGCTATCTCAGATGCACTTTAATCCTCCCACTTACCCTGCGCGCCACGATTTATGCACACCGATTGTACGAGTTTGTTTATGTAATGAGAGAGGCTGTTACTTTTAATCGCGGACGCAATAAATTTTTATAAAGGATATTTTATTTTAATAGTTGCTGCACTCGCGTCATTGCTTATGTGTGTGCTTGCAGTTGGCTTTAAGAAAGCATGACCTACTTTCGCTCTATACCAACTTTTTAAAAGTTTTTGATACATATACACGAAAAAAATCAGTCTCGAAGGTCTCGATTTAAAAATGACAATGTGGGACGACGCAACATCAGGGAACTAATTAATGCAATAAGCCCTCCGAATTCAATGAAATCGAAATAATTCGTTGGACGTATTTTGGCATAGCGAAAATCTTCTTTACTTGATTAAAATTGCTTTGACGGGCCACCATATAAGTCATCTCGAATGAAAAGATTGATGAAAAATTTCCTAAACTGTAAAATCCTCCACGCAGTGATAATCCGAAGGTCTCGCGCTGAGTTATATCTGCGCATCTCTCCGATCTATCGTCTACATGCAGTCTCCCACGTTAAAAGCTCGATGGACATATTCTAAGACTGCGGCCTTCCAGCAGCAACTTCCTCGCGCGCGGGCGGACGGGAGGGAGAGGAGGGAGGGAGAAAAACAAACACATCCATGTTAAGGTCGCACGCGCCTCCTCTCCGCGCGCTGCACTATAGCCGAGATGCAGAATGGGTGCACCGCGCGCGCATAGAGCAGCGCGTGGGGGGAGAGGGGAGGGAGGGAAGAGTAGTAGGAGAGGTGAAGGAGGCAGGCATCGGAGGAGGGAAACTGTGTCATTGTCACTGGGTAATCGGGTCAGTGGGCCAGTGGGACGCGAGGCGACCACTTTCGATTTCAATTGCCTGCGCGCGACGTTATCTCTCGCGCTCTCTCTCTCTCTGCACCGCACGAGAGTGAAAACGAGCGCGCGCGCACGAGTAGGGGCATATATATATATATATATATACATTATGGAGGATGCGAGAATGTTTGCGCGCGCGTGAGGCAATCGCGCGAGGATTATATACGCGCGATGTGTGCTCGCGAGCGCGGGGGGATGGGGAGGATTGCAAAAAACGCCAGAGGACGCCGAGCTGCGCGAGAGAGCGAGGGAAAAGGAGAGAAGCGTTTGATTGATTTATCGGAGCCGCGAGGGAGCGAGTTATTATTGGACTATACGTGCTTTTTCAATTATTTCGAGGGACGCGCGGGAACGAATTTTTTTTCTCTCTTTGCTCTTTGCTGATCCACGGAGAGCCACTTTCGCAATAGCGCGAAATTGATGAACAATTGACGATTATCCTTAGGACAATTGAATTCCACCCCCTCTCTCTCGATGTTTACATCCTTGATTATGATATACTGAGGATTTTTCGGTACTAAAGTTTTACAAGATGAATGTACAAAAATATCTCTCAATGATTATACAGTGATTATATAAGCCTCACAGCCTTCCTCTAACCTTTAACATTTATTATTTTCATATATTTTACATAGTTTATTTTTAAAGATCATAACTGATAATTTTCTAAGCGTTCCAATAACTTTCCACGCTATTTCATTGTTCTATTTAAATACTTGAGCTCTCGATGTTTCTTAAAAACGTAGTACGTTTTGTAACGTGCTAGCCGACAGCGCAGCGTGAACATAAATAAAATTGTCATTCCCATTATTATTGTATCGAAATTTCAGGTTTTTCTCCCACGGTGTGTCCCTTCAATTGTTACGACTCCCAAATTACATCCTCATTCGGTGAAGTAAAAGTGAAAGTGTTTGAAACTTTTGCTTCCACGTCTTGCCAGTTCCAGACATCCTCCTATACGTTATACAGGCTTTTTTTGCTGAAAGGACGTATTTTCAAAGTGTGCCTTTGCTAAATTGTATCTTTTGTGTTATATGACACGTCTTATGTAACAAATGTACGACAAGAAAGTAAATGTTTTGAGAATAAAATAGATATTGTTTAATATAATTTTAAAAACTGTTCTTTTTAAGTGAATTATTATTTACAAATAAAATAAATTAGTATTATCAGTTGAGAAAAATGTTTCAAGTCCCAGAAGTATGTCAAGGTCAGTCGGAAACTTTCTCAATACCATTTAAATAAAAATACCACATTGCAGATATTTCCGTGTAGAGATTTTGTAACATTTAATGAGTTAATACAACTGTTTACAATTTGAATTTAATGATAAAACTAACAAAAAAAATTTTCGGAAGAACAATTTTTTCGTAATGACGAAAATCTTTCGTAACAAGTTTCAAGTTTGAAGTATCAAAAATTTACTTAATCTTCCAATATTAGTATAAATTCTATATAAACAATTGCAGCCTGCAAGAAAAAAAGAACCTACGTAAAGATAAATTTGAAATATATGTATTTCAACGTTAAAAAAAAAAGAAAAATTCAATCAAAATAGTTTCGTACCCATATATTAATCACATAAAAAGTACATCAGATCGTAAAAAAAAGGCAAAGCCAAAGGACAGCCCATCGCAAACTATAAAAAAGTGGCGGTAACTGTATTAACGAAAAAAGAGGTGATAAAAATTTCGAAAAGGAAAGAGAAACGTGGTGGCGCGGTAATTCGCGACAGAGAGAAACGGTGGGAGAAGGGTAGAGAGAAGAGAGAGAGAGAGAGAAGCCGCTCGCTCCGGAAAGTAGGACGCGTATTAAAAACCACAGACCGTGGTAACGTGGCGTCACACGTTGCTTCTCTCTCACTCGCTCGCTCGCTCTTACTCAGCGGTTCGCCGATTACCCAATCGAATTCATCATAACTGCGCCGGCACGAAATCCCAGACCGCTCGTTATTCATTCTGCTTGTTCACTAACGACGCGCGCGCGCGCACACACATACAGCGACGCGTTTGCATGCTTGGGTCGGTTGGTTGGATACAGTCGAAAATTTTCCTGGGCCCACGCTCTGCGGTGACGTGCCGGCGTTTGGGCCCCGTCGTTCTGTACACAGCGTGCGGTTGCCGCTGTTTTGTAATTATTTGGACGATCGTGATTTCTTTAGAATGCCCGCGGTATAGTGTCATTTCAGTCCTGGTCACTATTTTATTTTATTTTTATTACGCTAGACTATTAAAACAATAGATAGTTTTATGTTTTACATTTTAATCAATTAAAAAGAAATGTGGTTATAAAATATTTTATAAATTTATCTAGATCCAAGAAAAATGTTTCGATACGATAAATTAAAAGACTATTTTTTCATTTAAAAATTAATGATGAATAGAAGTAAGTATAAAAGTAATAAGTGTAAAGGTATCCCAAAAACTTTATACGTTAAAAACAAACAAAATATATATTTCTCTTCCATAATTATAGATTAGGTATCGATAGAATATTAACAGAGTCAATTTATGTAACTATCAATTAGTAGAGAACGAAAAAAAAAAAGATTTGCGAAAAGTGACTGACCGTAAATGAAAGAATTCAATTGTGAGTGGCATTTAAAATTAAATCGGATTCCATTGGCAATCTAAAAAAGAAAACACTGTTCATCCAGAGAGTAAATCTACGCAGTCCCCATATGAATGACACCATTGTTTGGTGATAAGAAAAGCCATCATCACAGTCTTTCCTTTTTTTCTTATCGATATATAGTAACTTAATAATCACATGAATAAATAAAAATGTACGTGTGGCCTGAAAAATCTCTTTTATAAGACTTTTTATTTTCAATAAAACTTATAAGGTAGATTATATGTTCAACTTGTTGACTGTTAAGATATACACAAGTACGATTTACAATTTTTCAGAGTTCCTTCATATTATTGGTAAGTAAATTCTATTTAAATAAAAAAGAAACTTTGCAAAAAGTATAAGGCATTATTTCCTACATCAAATCTTTTTGTATGTATGTACCTATCTTATTCTAAATTTTTTTCAAATTATCAACATTCTTTGTAAGATGGGATATTTAGTAAGTGCGCAGCCAAACATCATTCGGAAATAGCTCCAAACGTCATTGGATCATTACAGAATTGTTTTCAATCTAAGATGATGGTATATCGAATCT
>JAPYZO010003994.1:0-15483 GCA_030522905.1 Torymus flavipes | reverse complement strand
GCAGCGCTTTAAGGTGGTATGTCCGTACCCTGGATACCATCTTTATCTATTGTAATTTAATTTTGAACGGTGAGTCGATAGTTCAAGTCGATAGCGAAATGTTCAAAGAATAAAATGAAGCCCGAAAAATTACTCTACTTCTTTATTATACTCTCTTTTGACGCATTAAGTATATGAATGTGAGATTGTATAAATGTTGATATTATACAGAGTAGGCACATAGCATCTTAAGGTGGCGGGTTAGTTTGTTCTTTCGCGCATAAATTTTTTAAACGCTCAACTCGCACATTGCGCCTACGCCCGCGAGCGAGCAGCTCATGACGACCCACTTTCGGCGCTATCGAAGCCCCCGGTATGTATCCATTTAGAGTATTTATAATGCACGAACAGAGAGACAGACGGACGGACAGACCTGCGCGTTTCACTCGCACTTATTATGGAAATGCGAAAAAAAGGAGGCGGACAAGCATGCGTTTTGTATCTTTGGATCTTTTGCTCCTCGTTTTTTCCATGTGCTTTTACTTTTCTTCGATTATAAGTTACTCTTATTTCATTAATTTTATCGCTAAGTAATATAAGGATGTCCGTCCTCATAAAAAAATCCATAGATTCGATATGAAAATATAACGAGTTTTAATTCATGATCGTTAATTTGTGAACTTGATGAATAAAATGTTTTCATTCGAATTTCTTGATTGTATACAGAAAGCTACCTGTTGAATGTTTACATTAAGTAATCAATTATCCACGATCATAAAGTAAGTTTTGGTATATTTTAAACAAACAGTATTCGGAGTTTGCCATTCATAACTATTACCACACTGCAAAGTTTTAAATCGATAGACCAAAGCGAAATGGCATTTGAACAAACTATACAAATCAATAAGAAATTTCATTCAAATACCACTGTTAAACGTTTATGAATAACGATTTGAAACTTTGGAGAATGCCTTAGTTTTGCATATATACAAAAAAAGTTTTTTGAATTAATTAAAAAACTATGTAATTTGCTCGGTCGGTAACACAGTTGAAGATTACATCTCATTGAGTGAAATTTGATAATATGAAACAAGAACTATCAGAAATATGAAATTTTGAAGAGATGTATTTTAGAATTTCTTAATTAACAGATTTTTACAGATACCGCGAAATGACAGAAATGGTTATGTATAGTGGTACAGCGCTCTGCGTTACCGATCCTTGAGCAACATTGGAAATCCTACAACGCCAACGCACTCCACTCCGGAAAGCACAAGAGTGGCGCTGTATCTATAAGGCAAACAGCTGCGGGGGAGAACGATCAAGACAGAGCAAACCGAGGGACTCGCGCATAAGGGCAACAGGGAGAATCCTCCTCGCCGAGAGCGTGGCTCGCGTGTTTACATAGGCGGCTGCGCGCATGTACAACAAATCGATGAACGCGCGGTCGCGCGCGTGCGTTATGTATATGCATACGCACCATGCCCGGCGCTTATGCGCCTCGCCGCGCGAGTTATTCCAATGTGCGCGAGAGTTTATCGAAGTGGGTCAAGTGATTCAATGGCTGCCGCCGACGCCGCCGCCGTCGCCACTGCTGCTCTGTCATGTGCACACATTGCAAAGCTGCCCCCGCCCCGCGTGGTGAGCTTTAAAACGCCCGATGCAAAAGTAAGCCGGAGAGCCCGTCGAGGACCGCAACGTCCTAATAAACCAATCGAAGCCAGCTCTTTTACGACATCAAGCATAAGAGAGCGCTTATCAATTTTTACAATTGTATTTTCAAAAGTGTTTTCCATTTAAATTTTAGATACTGCAATAAGAAGTATATATAGTAAAGTATATGTAAAGTTTAAAACAAGTATAACGAGGAGATATCGGAACACACAAAATGGGTCAGGATAAATGAGAAATATAACTGCAGTCTCCCCATATAACGTGCTTGTTAACAATGATTGATATATTCCAAACAAAATATTGTAGAACAAAGCAGAACACTCAAAGTAATGGCCTCATGCTGAGTGCCGCAATTCATCGTCACAAGTGTAAAATGCATTATTTAAAAAGATTTAGTGCCCGCGCCCCCGTGTGAGATTAATATCTTCTAAATGTCTTTTCAAATATTAATTTTATGAAGATTAACGATCCCGCGTGTTCGGAAAATTAATAAAAAGCTTAAACGACTACAACATTATTTTTCTGCATAATTAGCGCTATTGTTTTCTAAAAGTAAAAAGATCGATGCATTTGAATGGGGTTTCCAATATAATGATTAAGAATCGAGGTGAGACAAATATCCTCAAAGTAAAGTGAAAACCGCTTGCGAAACTAATGAACAGGGTAGACGTGTCTACTAACGGTGATCTTACTCAAGCCCAACGCGCATTGTCCTTCATTAATCAATTAAAGCGTAGTTCGAATGTAAAAGCGAAGTACAATTCAATTGTTCGCATGTGGAATTATATTGAATATTTACCGAACAAATGACTTTGCGAAATGTGCACTTAGCCGGGGCGAGTGCATTGTTGCACCTATAAATAGACGAAATAAATTGTTAACTGACAAAACGACAGGATTGGAAACTTCCTTTGTCCGTTAAAAACAAATAGGAATTGGATTTTTACGTGTTATATTAATTGCTCTGTCAGAGCATGTAAAAATGTTAGCTCCATATTACGTGGCGTTTTGTGCTCCAAAGTTTTTCTACGACATTGATTTATGCGCGAAATCAGAAATACCGCAATAATAATTTAAATATCAATAAAGCCTCTTATATTTTTGACTTGAAACCTTTTTTAAAAGCTTGCTGTTGCGCAGACACAGACGCAACCCTTGAAGCACGAGTAACCCACTCCGGCTTGAATTGCATTTTCCTTGAACCGGTTCACTCGCCGCTGGCTGTCGCCGCATGCTCGAAACGCATCTCGTCGGCTTTCGAAGCTCCTCTCCTTCTCTCGGCTCTTGCGCGTGCGGCGCTCTCCCTGCAATTTCTCATCCTCATTGTGCAACGATTGACACTGTTGTCCCAACTCTCGCTCCGGGGAGCGGACCCGGTTAAAATCGATATTTACGAGGGGTTCCTTTACGACGGCGCGCGTGCCGCTCTCTCTCTCTCTCTCTCTCTCTCTCCATCCCGAGGGACTTTGCGCTTTTACGGCCCCAGACTTTTCGCGTATACATATATACACGTACCTGTGCGCGAACGTGCGCTCTCACTAAGTATTATATTACGCGACAAGACACAGAGTTGCACAAGACGCGCGAGTCCCTCTCGGGCCCCTAAAAGAATTTCTTCCAAGTGTTTTTACGGCTGCTCATCTGCGAGAGAGAGAGAGGAAGGAAATTGTGTTTGGAAATCGAACGAGGATGAAATGTCGGGAAAAGGGATAATCTTATATAGGGGTAGATATGTGTTTCGACGGTTCAACGTTATTGCTCAAAGGGGCAATAACTTTTAAGCTTTCTTCTCTGCTCTGTTTGCATTTTTTTTACTTTTAAAATTTAGACATACCCCAATAAATAGTATTGCAACATAAAGACATTTGCTTTATTATACACAAAAAATGATCATTACGTGATCAAACATTACTTTGACAACGTTGTTGTCAATAGTATAGTAACTAACATTTGTATTTCAAAAAGATCATGACAGAAACTAGAGTTTTTTCTAAATTTTATAGTTCTTATTTGTCAACCTATGTATCATGAATTAAAAAGGCATTAGCTAAATCGCATAAATCGTTTAATAGAATTGGCAGGATTACAATGACTTTTATTCACGAAGCGACGGATATCGATTGTATAATAAACACAATGTACAAATACAAACGCAACTAAAAATAATAAAGAATAGTCGTGAAAATTGGTATTCAAGTTTAATTGAGGTCAGGCGGCGCGTGTATTATTCCTCGAAATATGTGCATACCTTCATTATATTGGAAGCTAAAATGCGAGAGAGAGCGCACGTTATATACCTGCGGGAGGCTTTAATAACCCCGAGGCCTCAAAAGAATCAGATAAACACACCTTCGCGCGCTTGCGCGCGTATATATCAGCGGGTGATTGACGGTCCGATTAAAGCGCAACCCATTTTTTCCCTCCTTTTAATTAGAGGCATCGAGAGGCAAACGCTATATAATGCGCACTCACTCGGTCTACATGTTCTATTCTCGATGTGCCGCGCGCATTTGCGCCGTGCAAATAATCCCATTTTCAGCGCCGGCAACCCCCATTTGTTTCACGGGACATTTAGCTTATGTACTCGCGCGCCGCGAAACGTTCATATACATGTATTTAAACATTTGGCCTGGCAGAGGTGTGATTTATCCTCTGGTATATTTTTCCTAGTTGATTATTGTTCCTATAATTTTAGATTATTCGGGCTTCTCGAAAAATTATTGTATATCTTATAAAATTGTTCATTTATAAAAAAATGAAATTACGTAATGACCCGATGAAAACTTTTCATTTCAGATAATATATATTTTTAAATAATGAGCTTAACAAGGTGAATTACTGCTATCTTGTACTTTAATTTATTATGAAGCAACATTCATTACAAAAAAAATGTATTTTCACTTGCTCGCTCAAAAAGTTTTCTCGAGTAAAGGATAATAAACTTGTCGAAAGGAAAGATAACAAGTTACAATTAGCACAATAATTAATACTCACGTCAGCAACACACTTTGAGCACGATGCCTAAAAGAGCTGAGAGAGTGGGAAGGTACAAGAGTACAGTTTACCAGGTTACAAGCCGCATTAAGAAAAAAAAAATTGGGAAAGTATACATATTAACTAAATTCTGCTTTATTTTCATTCCAAATAAATGAACAACGGGCAGCGACTAGTAATTAATTAATGAAAGCAATGTTCAGAAATCGTATAAAGTCCAGTAAACTGCAGGACATAGTCTAAAATCAAGTGCAAGAGGGTACCTGGGAAGCATCAGTGCAATCATTACGGCATTTGCACTCGGCGGGAGCTGCGCCCGTGGAAGCGCGGGAGAAAGGTCGGCACGCGCGCGTCTGAAATCGGCACGCGAGGGAGACAGGCGCGAGGTACGAGGCGCTGAGGAAGGAAAGGGAAAGCCTGCTTCTTTCCTCGCGAGTTACGCACAATGGGGGCCCCCGTCATAAATCAGCAAATAAATCCTCGCAAGAAGAAGCCCGCGTGTCGTTTACGACTGCCAGCCAAGACAACGGGCCCCGTAATTCCGTTTCTCGTAATCCGAGACAAAGGCCCGGAGATTAAACGACGTTTATGCCTCTGAGCGCGAGAGCTTCGCGAGCCTCCACAGATGTCGGCGAGTCCGGCAAAAACTATAATCCTATACCGCACTTTTTCTTTCGACAATATTAATATTTTCCCGGGAGATTCCGCCACTGACCTAACATTTTCACTGACAACTGTTTATTGGTTTAGTTTGGTTCAAAGGAAGGCAAGAGCTAATATAATAAAAAATTTCTCTTCGAGAATGACATTTATCGAAAAGTCTGTTAGATTAGAGGCATTAGTGCTTCTAATTGCCAACCATTTTTATCCAAATATTGCGTAAAATTTTCAAACTTTTATACAAGCCCACACAAAACATTAATCTCTTTTCAAATATAGTAACATAATGCTTTCTAATTCAGAGAATTATTTTAAATCAAACTTTGAATTAAAACCTAGACAAAAGAAAGATTATGATATTCGCAATCCGGAAATGAGGTGAAAGCGACCTAGGTCTATCAAACGAAAAAGTGTGACACGGTTACCATTATTAGAATTCGTGAATGGAATAGTACGTGCGAGAAATTTAGACAAGTGTGAATCAAAGTGTTTCATAATCAATTGTATAAACATATTAATGAAATACATCCACTTAGATGCATATGCCTATTCATTATTTTTAAATTATATAGTCGATCTAAATTGATTATTTATTGAAAAATACTTTTAGAGAAGCAGATGGGACTACATAACGGTAACGCAGCAAGTTTTTAATAATCTGAAGAAACGCACGGACTTTATTGTGGGCATAAATCAAAAGACGTTCTCCCGCTGTCAGTTCGAGTAGGTTACCAGATAAACTTTCGCGTGCCACGACCCTCGTAAGCAGCGCAGCATACAGTAAACCAATTAAATCCCGATAATTCCTCAATTTGTTCGTAATTTACAGCCCGAGAGCTGGCTCGTTAGGGCCAGTCCTGCGCGAGCCATGCAACCTATCGCAAAATGGAAAGTCTCGTGGCGCGGGGCGAGAGAGAAATCCGTAAAATCTCAATATTTACGAGAACTCGCGCACGCGTCGAGAGGCCCGGAAAGGCGCAACAAGTGCTGCTGCAGCGCGCATCCTCACTCCTTCGCAGCAGGTATGCACACGCGTCGACAGCTCGTCGACTTGTTGTACTTCCGGCCCCACGGGGCGCCCCATTTTTCTCCAATATTGCGAAGTGACTTTCCCGTAAATGGACGCCGAGGGCCGACCCCCTGTTTACCGTGTAGTCATCATTGAGTTTTCGGCACGAGCGCCCAAGGGGGTCGCGCGCCACGACGGGCCAAAGACTCGCCACTCAGCTGTTGCACATCGTGTGGACGCGGAAACCCTTTGATGAGAGTGCCAAGAGCCCTTTGTAGCTCTCGATTTCCCTTTGCACTCGCTCTGGCTTATCAGAGGCCTTTTGAATTTCAAGTATATACGGCTCCGAAATCGTAAGAGCATATTGACCCTATACTACAGGAGTCGGAGCTGGCTTTCTTCAACCCATCTTCGCGGACCACTCCCGTAATATTCGGTTACCAGGCGCGCGCGAACGGGAGAAGTAACCGGATATCGTGTTACGGCCTAATACGCATACAAAAGCCCTAGTCCGGGCCAGCAGCCAGATGGTGGGCGCCTGTCGCGGCCCGCCCGCCGATTATGCGTGATTATTCAATCAGATTTTGTCTCGTTATTCGCGGGCGCGCGCGACGAGCTTTGCGAAACCGAGAGGAGTCGCTCTCGTAGTTTGGCTAAGCTGCTTACTGCGAATAATGCGCGTAATCCTTAAATGTCCTACGAGCTTGGGCGGTTGCTGTGGCGACTGCGATTTTTGGCGTTTCAGAATACTTTTTAGTATTAAAGGAGTGTTGTACTTATAGGAATTGTTTCAAAAAAATGGCTCATGTTTATTCCGAACATCGATTGGATACATATCACTTATTCCATCGTATTCTATTCGGTACGACTTTTACAATTATTTCAATACACTAATAGTAAACAAATATTTCAATTATAGTTTTGCAACTTTTATATATCCATTGTGGGTTTGATATTTTCGCACTCAAGTATGCTGATCGAAAGAATTTATATATAATATATAACGAGTAACTTGGAATTAATTTCTCTTCATTGAGCATTTAAATAGTTACAATTATATCATGTAAATAATAATTTAATCATTGCGTGGCTTTGAACATTACAGTAAACAAGCACCAATGAGAATTAATCGAATCGAGGAAATAATATAATTTCCGAACGATAAAACTAGTTTTTCTAGGAAGTAAACCATTGGAGAAGCATGAGCGATAAAACTCCAGTAAAAAATTGGAATAAAAAGCAAGAGCAGAGTCGCAAGAACGTAGCATAATAATACGATCATAAGGTAACGAGCGCAAACGATATCCCTCTGGCAACAATAACCGACCGTTAAACTGTAGAATCGCTGGCTTTTTATATCTATTTCTCTCTTCCCTGAACGCGTCAGCGATACCGAGAGCAAGCACACGCGAAAAAAGAGAGAAGACGAGAGTTGCGAAAAAGGGAAGAAAACGAAGCCGGAAGAGCCGGTGCGAATTCCTCGCGCTACAATATACGATGGTTGAACAGGTTGCGCCGGCGACAGGTGTTTTAGGCCTCGAGAAGGCAGGTACCTGCGCGCGCCACTAGATCCGGGGGGAGGATCGCTCGCTTTACATCTACACGACTATGGGGCGCCCCGCGACTAATGCGCATGCGCGTCCGGCTTACGTAACTTCGTCGACAGATGTCACGACGCGTCCTAATAAGGAGGTATGTGAATTCGCCGCGCGCCAGGAAAACTGTCACTAGTACAGTCGCAAGTACAGTGAGTACTCGAGTGTATCGAACGAATAGAAGTCGAACGATGCGGCTTGTGCAGAGCAACAGCCGAGAAATTAAGAAGCGAAAAATATCATCAAGTAAATATTGAATTCATCGTTGATATTGATGATTTTTAAACTATGCGTAATTTATAATGTTGTATACATTTATACATCGCCACGCAACGTCCCTCGACAGGCGCGATCTTGTATGGGTTTCAAAAGTATAACAGCAAGAAAGAGTATACTAATCACATTTTTACAGGAATATTCCCTAATATATATAAAATAATTTAGCTTATAATAATTGAGTCATTTGTTTCCTCAAAAGCTAGAAGCGGTTTATCTTCTGAAAGAATTGTTCATCTACTGATATTTTCAGCTATTTTCTCTATATTTTATTATTACCATCAATTAATTTCGTCTATTTTCGGACTTTTTAATAGATTTATGAATATTTAACGTAATTGGATTATTTAAATCAATTTCGATATCTTTAATAATAAAGAAATAATATTAATAATACGCCATCAAACACATAGTTGAGCTTAACGGTTCATCTAGTGGGCGAGTCACCCTATACCTACAATTAAATGCATAACTCGAATTACATGACAAATATTTGTTATTTTATCCTATGATTTTGAAACTGTAAGGTGACCTCATTTCATTTTACGACTAAATTGGCAGGAATTCGATAATCCTATTGAAAAAAATCTTTTTTTTTTATGTTTTATAATTTTAAAAATAATTTAATATAACAGTATTTTTCTTTTATTAATTTGTGAAAGTTGTGTCAAAATGATTAAAAGAAAAAAAAATCAATATGTTTCGGCAGATTCCCATAGAGCCCGAGGAGTTTCTCAAACAAAGATGTTCTGTTTTCGGTTTACGTCGTTCGGGTGCGCCACACTACACTTAATGTGTTTCGTATACTCAAACATTTTTACACGTGATACCTACGCTTTAGTGAATACTTTCCCCGAAAACCTCTTGTAAATACTAAATCAAGTTATATATTTTCTTATTGTTGCTATATATTAATCTTTTTTTTTAATATTTTATTTTCAATAAAATCAGATTAATAGTCTGGTAACAAAAAAATAGGTATAGCAATAATTTTTGTACGTAAATGATACTATATACTAATTAACCTGTTTTAGTTATACGAGAAACTAAATCACTTGGGTTATTCCAGTAAATTTCAATACCCACCAACAAATTCGTTCTATCAAAACGCATTGTACTAAACAACAATAAAAGGAAACCTCTCGAGTACTGAAATAACAGCAGCAATATACGTCAAAGTACTAGAATTTTAGTGTATACGACTTTATAGACAGTAAAACGACAAAGCGGATCATTCAAATTGTACAACCATAAAAAACCGCCAATAAAAATTCAAAACACTAAAGAATCGTCCAACCCAGTTGAGGTGTCGAGGGGGAAACACTGTACCTTTTTTTTTATTTTCCAGTCGTGAAGGTATGAGCAGTCCGCAGAGCATATTCTATTTTGTTGTCGATGAATCTAAGGGGATGCTAGAAAAAATGGGGCAAAGAAGGGAGGGTGGGCATTGTTGGCCTAGTCCCAGCAGCAGCTATTTTGGCCTTATTCAGGGGACTTAATGTATACTTACATGACTAACATTACATTTACATAATATTTATATAATTTACGGAAAAACGTTTTTCGTTAAATATAAATTTTTCACTAGCAATAAGATTGGAGTTTTTTTAATTATCTGTGCATAAGAAAAAGATGCAAAAAAATCAACGAAAAACGTCTTTTCAAACAATGTCATTACACAATAAGTAAGCAATAGAAAGGCAGAGTGTCAGAAGCGAAGAAAGCAGAGCGAAGACGTATATATGTATAAAAGGGCGACGAGGAGACGCCGATCGCTTCAAAGTGTTTTGCGCGGCTGCCCACCCACGTCTGCGGCGCTGGCCCAGTTTTCGTTTCTCGCCGAATTGACAACAGTAAAGCCTCTTCTTTCGCTGTATCTATACCTACCTACATATAGCTTGTGGCAATCATTACGCTCGACCGCGTTGACTTCTCCCGAAAGCGGTCTTTGCCCCGAATTTCGCGTTCCTTGATGCGTATCGAACAATTGACACCGGAGTTACAGAATTTTAATTTTAAAGTCTTACACGAGTATAACCAAAATTATTTATATTAAATTCGCTATATTTACACTCGAATGTAATAAATTTTGTGAACATGGCTCTAAGGTAATATATCGAGGTACGTGCAAACAAGAGCAAAATGCGGTCACCGAAGTGCTCATACCCAGAGCGCAATAATTTCTCGGCATAGTCCGGAACTACGCAGACCGCAGAAATGGCTTTTGTGAGGCGTGTATTTCGCGGATCGGCGCACACACTCACCCGGCGAATGCCAGTGACACATCAATTGTGCGGTCTGATATTTCGTATGTACATCCCAGGATCAACGTATTATCACGCTCGCGTACTACATTTACATTGTAAACATTTATATTCAATCAAAGATATTTATACTTTCTAAGGCGCCTTCAAAAAATAAATTAACGGTTTTATTAACCAAAGTTCTCGTAAAATCGTTTGTATTTTTATTTTTAATACAATAAAGCAGAATTTTCGGTAAAAAACTCTACAGCAAAGAACTTTCTCATGAAAAAAATAAATAAACGGCAACGGCGGGCAGCAGCGCTAACGAGCATCTATCACGGCGAACATGACGCTCGCGCACGAACGCGGCATCTCCTCGGATCTATCGGCACCTATCAATCCGTCAATCTCCTGTATACGTGTACTAATCCGCAATCATTGCCGCACAACACATGCGCTCGTATATAGCTGCGTGCGTCCGCATGCGAGTACATGAAGGCTTCGTGGGAATCCCATAGTGAGCGAGGACCATGAACAGGCACGTTTCCGAGGTACGTACAAATGCGTTTCGGCGATGCACGCTACGCGATTGAACGCTCACTCTCTACGTAAAGTGATTTATGAAAAACTGTTTTGCTTCTACGATTACAATACGCCTCAGAGTAGCCCGACAGCTTTGAAAATTCATCAATTTCGAAATAAAGACTTTTCAATAATTAGACATTTTTACGATAATTTCTTTTCTTTTTCATGTAAAATATTGTTCCTTTTTTCGCAGGCTTTTAGGTCATATCTGTAAAGAAAACTTAAAAAAAAAAAAAAAAAATTGGAACCCAAAAATACTGCTTGAAAAATTATCTGTAAATGTTATTACGCCTAAAAAAGTAATGTGCGATTATTAAAAATAAAACAAACAAACATAAATATATTATGTATACTTTATTCATAATAATGAATTTAATGAAATGAAAATACGTTATGAGCATGATATTCAATGGAGCAAACTATTTACATTAGAATGAGTGATGCTAGCTCTATCCTTACTTCGTTCGTTCGCCGGCAATCAGCCGCGCATCTTCCATATATACACCTATAGACGGGAACGCGCGTGGTGCACAAAACACCCGCGTAATCGAATCTCGTATTTCAAGAGTCGGTATGTATATATACACATGCGCTCGCTAATCACCTTTACCAACGCGTACACATTCGAGCCTCCTTATATACGTGCAGCTGTAAAAAATGCATTATCATGCAGTGACGCAATACATTTGGTAATATACAAAATATATCGCTATAAGCATATATACGTGCAACCGCGAGAGCTAAAGAGCATTATTAATCATGTACGCGTTAGAAATTGGCTTTGAATTTTCAGATGTCTATTGAAGGAGAAACTCTAATAAATAATTTACTTCTGATACTATTCATAGATTACCTGACCTGCTATTGCGATCAATCAAAAATGTAATTTTAACTCCGTATTATACATACAATTATTTTTACATTTTTATAAATTGACGCTTTTACAACATTATTATAAAGTTACAGAAATATTATTTTGTAGCACGAATATGCCTTTATTATGGATTCTGATTTAAATTTCTGCTCTAATTAATCTAATAATTTTATTTACTGTAGTCATTTATGAAAGTAGCAGAAAATTAATTAATTTCTGCGAAAAAAAGAATAAAAAATAAATAACTTTACTTAAACACGTGCCGCGTTATTATTCAATTTACTTATTTGAAGCTTAATTCGGTTATGTATATGTATAAAACAACAATGTATTGCCGCCAAATGCATGATAATGAAAATATTTGGATAAATAATTGAATATAAATTTGAATCGGTTGAGTAAAAAGTCTTGATCTCACAGAGATCATTCATCACAATCTCATGACGCCACAATACTAAAACGGATACTCGTATACTGCGACGACGCGAAATTCATATCAAGTACTTATCATGGCAAGAGCACTCTTAAAAAACCTCATGTTAATTCATCAAACGGGAAAAATATCATGTACCTAATTGGATCATCCTCCCCGGTGTATACGAAGCGCGGTTCTCGCACGTGCGCGTGTACACATGTGCCGAGTCAATAGTCGGTGATGTTACATGTATTATAGCAGCGCGAATGAAACGGAGCAGAGAGAGGTTAGAATTTCAGCTTCCTCTCTAGAAGAAAGAAGAAAAAGAGGGAGAGTCAGAGAGAGGATCCCGTATAGGCGTGCAGGAAACGCTGCAAGGAATCGCAATTTCGCGCATAGCAGTCGCGTATATATAGTTACCTGCGCGCGCACGAGAAGAGTCGCGAGGGGATCGGCCGCAGCGCGTTCCACGTCGAAAGTGAATGAGCGCGAGTGAGAGCGAGAGTGAAGGAGAGAAAGAGGGAAGACGCACGTGACGTGTACGTGTGCGTGAATGTAGGCGCGCCCGGCCGCTCCGCGGGAGAAAGGGAAACCGTATGCCAGCCGGAGAACGAGAGTGCGAGTGAATTCGCGAAGGAGCGACGAAGGAGAGGCTCGAATGTAGGCAGCTAGATCAGCGGGGCACGGGGAAAAACGATGGGAGAAGGGGCAGACCGGGGGAAGGAGGAAAATAAAGGAGCGCGGCTTTAAAAAGCGAGACTCAGACACTGACACACGCAGCAGCACAGCGCACAGCATGCGTGTAACAAAGAGCGGTATATAGCAACAGTCGTACGGAGAGCAGACCAGATGTGTGTGTATGTGTGTGTGTGTGCGTGCGCACGTGTGCACTCCGCGAACAACTGCGCGGCTGCTCCGCGAGGCGCACACGAGCGTGGCATAGAGGAAGCAGCAGCTAGCTAATTTTTTTTAGGTTATTACCTGAGACGACGACGACGTCACCGGCCGTGCTCACTTCCGAAACCATCTCCACTGCCTGCTGCTGAGGCTGCTGGAGGAGTTCGGGCTGATTTGTTAGTTCCAGGTTGTTGCTGCTAACTTGGCCAGGACTGGTCAACAGACTGGTGGTGTTAGCAACTGCTACTACTGAGCTGCTCCTCTCCGTATCCATGCTCTCAGAGTTGGGAGCAGCACTGCTCACTGGGACAGAGCTGCTAGTACTACTCAGCGATGCTGCCATTTCACCTTCATGCATCGTATGCACTATCTGCTAATAATCTAGCAATCCCTCTCTTTTTGATTGTCAAATAATAAAATAAAAGATCTGCTCAAGGCTTGAGCCGTACACTTGAATCCTTATCCTACTCCAATGACTCCTTGGAGGTTCTGTCCCTTCCTTTGCAAAGGTCTAGTACTCGTAGAATCCACTTTCTTTGAGGCCTGCTCCAGTAAGTTGGCATTCAGCTGCGAAGAGAAAAACTATGAAAACATTGGCAAGTAGGCTATACCCTGAGAATTGCTCTCCTCACTACATGTATATAATACATAAAGCGTAGAAAAAATATAGCCAAGCGCACAGCGCCGAGCTACAGAGTCAATAAAAATAGTCTTTGATTTGATTTCCTCGCGTATGTGTAAGTCTACTGTCCGTGTGAGCGCGGAACGCACGTCGAGAGCAGAAAGTGTTGCCGCTCCCTCCCTCTCCTTCTCGGCCGCTGATCTTGGGCGAGGGTCACGAAGCTGTCAACTCTCTCGGCCTCAGACTAATATCCGGCTACTCCCGAGCAGCATCCTCGTCGTCTGTAGTTCCTCGCTGGAGGGTAGGTAAACCACGAAGAAGCAGCGACAGCGCTGCCGCCGCGGCGACTTCTTCCTACTCGCAGATTTCGTCGAGGCGGGCGCGCGCTCTCTTGTTTACCAACTCGAAAAAGCGACTTGATGACACGGCTGGCTTTTCCTCGGGCCGGCGCCGCCTACACTTTCGCCGGCTGGTGCACACGCAGCAGCACCGCGTCGTGATTCTTGGCCGGCCGAGCGCGCGCTCTGCGCGCGAGAGAGCGGGAGAGTGAGGGAGAGAAAAAATCGAACGTTAGACACAAATGTAGGTCTGTAGGCCACTCGACTTACACAGACTGCGCTGCAGCGGGCGCAGTTTGCGCGCGCGGCGGCTCTCCTCTCGTCGACGAACACAAGGCGCGCACACACGCGCACAATGAGCGGCTCTTCCGAATGCAGCCACACACTTCGCTGGCCTTGACGATTCGCGGATGCCGTCGCCTCTATCGGCGCGCCTGTCGTCCCGTCGTCGTCGGCGACGATGATGCTGCCGCCGTCGTCGCTGCTCCTCCGGGCCGCCAGCGCTCTTCTCTCTTTGTCTTCCTCATGTTCTTCGCGCCGCCGCCGCTGCTCGCTACCGCCAGTGCCGCCGCACCGCAGCCGGGTCTCGCACGCACACACACGACACACGTGCCCAACCTGACGGTCGCTGACTCCCGTCCCTGACCGTCGCCGACGGTCAAGTTTACGCCCGTGGGTCCCTGGGCTATAGCTCTGACGCACTGGGGCGCACTTCTCAGATCGCTCCGTCTCTTTCCTCTATACCGGCTGCTGCCGTGTCTTATTGCTGCGTTCAGCCGGCGAGTTCCGCTGCCGCTAGCTAGAAAATAAAATTGAAAGTGATACTGGAGGAGAGAGTGTGGTACTTATTGAAGTGCTTTGCGCGTGCCGCGAGGCCTCAGTTCGCCGCCGACGCAATACGCGCGAGATAATTAGGCGCTGCTAATTGACGCGGGACGCTCGTTTGCGCACGGCTAATTGTGATTTCGATAAACGTTATTGATGATCCTCTCTGGTCTGAGAATTTTATCTGACAGAAAATGTGAATGATTTTTTTAACCTTCAATTAAACACATCACTAAGTATATCTCAACTTTAACAGAAATTAAAAAATTCGGAGATTCATACTAAATTTTTTCACGAGTGTACTTACAAAACGGTCGTCATCGCGTTAGCAGAGCAAAATACTTGAGTGTGAAGGAAGTAGAACGCTGACGATTATCTCAAATTGCCGCAGCGGTATTTGACCGTCATGTTGGAGAATTCTCAAAATTATGCACACGCGCACTTATCGGTGATCGGGATCTCGCACGCAGCAACGAAGTCTGACAGCGCGCGCG